>DWCF01000747.1:0-39161 GCA_018230265.1 Delias oraia
TCAAGATCGTAACAGGTGGGCGTCTTTGGGGGAGGCCTATGTCCAGCAGTGGACTTGAATAGGCTGATGATGATGAAATACACATATTAGAAGTTTTAATCATGTTCTCACAGAATCACTAGAAATATACGAATTTTATTAACGTTATTAAAAATAATCTTAGCGATTTCGTACGCAAGTAATAATTTATAAGATATCATTAAAATGTTCTAATAAACAAGGCCAAAACTACCATTAGGTTGTTAAATTTTACGTAATTACGCAAAACGCAACAGGTTCTTTGTGATTTCACTTTAAATTTTTTATTTTAATTTATTAATTAATTTATTAGTGACTAGACGTAATGGTCCCAGTTTAAAAAAATAAATTATATTTAAGTAGACAAAGGTCAATTTAACATTTTCCTCCAAAAATATATTATTATTCATGTTTAAAAATGATGTATTTCAATTCGCCGTAGTAGTAAATACGATTTTAATATAATAAAAAATATAAAGCTTAATATATTTTATAATTGAAGCATGGCATTAAGTTAATAAATATTTTTAGATAATATTGTAAATCTAGTTAAGTAAACGTTGTTTTACCATATAAATAATGAAAGTTAGATTTTAGTATAGTGTCGCGGAGTTTTCATAAGATATAGTAAGCTGTACGTACACGTTTTCTCTACAACTCGATCATTTATCAAGAAACATTATCGTCGGACTGCTTTTCTTTGACTTTACAAATCCGACTTCCACGAAAAGGCTTTCGGGTAATATAGCTTTTGGGTATATATGCTACTCCCAAATAAAGTACCTTTCAAATGGTGAAAGAATTTTCAAGCTCAGTTCAGAAGATCCAGAGTTCTCGTACAATGTTACAAGCACAAAAAAAATCTTTACATTTGTATAGATTAAATACTCATTACAAAATTGAAATAGCAGTTGCTGCGCGTTCAATCAAAATATGTTCTAACCGGCAAATGAGGAGGTTATATATTTTTTTACATTATATACCTATGATATAGTGTATTATATATATGTATATATAAAGAAAACTTCTTTATAGTGAATGTTATAGTTTTTCCCCGGTTTGTCTTTGACACTATAAACAGGTTTATATATTGTTCAAGGTCTGTATAGCCTGATTTCGTGCTCGGCATTGAGTAATCATTATGACATCATCCTTCCTTACTGGACTGAGCCTTCGCACAAGTTGTACGCATTGACATACTATATTCTATATATATTCTGGTGACGTCATTTTGATTACGGGTTGCGTGGTAAAATATTATGTCATCGTAATATCTATTTATACTATATACATCAAAACAAAATAACTGCTATAAAAATATACCTTAAAACGTTCTGTCCCGTTTATGCAATAGTTTATGCAAGTCACCGAGACAGTGACAGTATATTCAGAATATTAATTTAAAGTTTAAGTAAAGCGACGTTCATAATACTAACAACGGTTAAGAAATCATTATTTTAAATTAAAGTGTTTATTACAACGAATTTCATATGCAGATGGAACTTAAGTCTTCGGTTACATACAAGAGATATAAAACTGTGGGAAATCTTTACTTAATGGAAACGAAAGTTGTTATGCAAATGCTTAGACCTGAGAGAGAAAGAAAGCTAGACTATATTAGTAACACAGAAACTGGTTCAATATATACCCCGCAGATGTCATCCTACTCGATACGTCACCCACTGAGTACAATCCATAATTACACCAGACCCCAAGAACGGATATACTAAAAAACCCCATTTTTATATTCAGATGAAAAGTTGCCTATAGTTAGAACAGTTATCAGATATCTCCATACCAAATTTCATAAAAATATAAATCGATTTTGTTTTGTATTTTTTAGTGAAAGGAAAATTGCATGTAATTTTTGTATAATTTCAGGCGTTGACATGTGCCTGCGTCGCTCTCCACTACCACAGCTACAATGCTGATGCGGACATCGGAATGCTGGTTACTGGCACTTTCATCGGATTCCTCATCATCTTCGCTGGTGCCGCAGCAGGTACATTTCTAATGAATTGGGGACAACGGAGTTGGCGGGTCTCTTGTACAGTAAAGTAGGACGTAAAATATTTCAAGTGTCATTATTTTGGTACTTACAGGTTTACTTTTTTTTATCAATTTTTTTTATTTGGACGAAGGTGCAAGCGAGGCCGCGTATGGTACCACCGACGTCCATGAGCCGCACACACAACTGCGCCATAATCCGCACCTTAGTCGTGTTGCCGGCTTTTTTTAGCCTCATATAGTATATTATACTCTGCGAAATACAGTACAAATACTACATCATGCTGGTATTTTATAGGTGTAATGTATCACTCCAGCCGAGCTGACCCAATTAGTGCGTCAATATTATTAATATAATAAAATATAATAAATAATAAAAAATATAATTAATTTATTATTATGAAATTCCAGGATACATAATGCAGACTCCGAGCCACAAACGCATCGACATCTTTTACTCGCTCGTCGGTGTGTGTTTGTTTGTGGCGAGTGGCGCTATGATCATTGACAGGTAATTTCAAACAGTCGCAATCATCTGGATAATTTATTATTAAGGCGCAAATAGCATATAGGAAGGACCTCTTATTTTTTTGGTTTCTGCGAAAAAAATCATATGTAGTTAGTTTGAAGGGTATATTTCTTATTTTCACTTAAGATTCTAAATGTCATATATTTCATATAAAACTATTTTACAAAATGGCTATTCTTTTCCTGAATAAATTAAGTAGTATAAAATGTTACTAACCCATTCAGGAATTTATAAAGATTTGTGGTCCCAAAATCACGAGTTAGAGGTCGGTACTCGTAACGTAAGTGATAGAAGCGAGGAATATTGGGTCCGATCTCCAGTCCGAATGTAAATTTTCAATTATTTGACATTTATATCCGGTATCTGGAGAACCTAAGCATTGGCCGGGAGAGTATAATAAAAATGTTGCGTCTGAAGTTGAAATATCTCACAGTTAGAAGCGAGGGTTTTGATTGATATATGCGTGGCCATCCAATCTAGTGTTGTGTAGAGGTTGTTTAGATTGACTGGATATTTTTCGATACGCAGAAGGCCGAGAATATATAACGTGTCCTGGACTTCTTGGGTTGAACGTCCAGTGCAACCCCCGCAATTGAAAACGTCCTTTGTTGTTTCAGATATCAGCATTATGGAAAAAGTGAAATAAAGGACAAAAATCTCGCGAAGGCGTCCCTCTCGATCATCAATGGCGCTCTTCTGCTCGTAGACGCTGTGTTGACACAGCGTGGCGGATAGATGGCGCTGACATTAATTTTTATTCACCTTTGAATATTTATAACACTTAAACGTAATAAATTATTGATCTATAAATGTAACTAATATCTTTGTACGTCTAGACTATTTTTCGATACGATTTTCGTAATATTTATATGTACGGAATAATATTTTTGTTAATTGACTGTCCAATTGTTACAAAATAGGTATTATTAAATCTATCAAACCAAATATGATTAATAATGTCGTCATGATTATAATTATGCTGCTACCTCTCAAACTGCCTTGATGATGAAAGTTTATATAACCTTGTCTTAGCCTAGTCGTAAGAACATTCCAAAAATGTTTATTGTTATTCTGATGTTTTTGACTATCAAAGTTCTATAAACCCACCTGCACAACTATCTCTTTGTGAACGATATTTTTATTCACTAATCGCGTAGTTTTTATATTTAAATGGTTTGTTCATTTTTTAATAAATGTTTTTGCTTAATATATGCTTTTAATTATTATGGTAATTATTCTTTCACTTATACGAAGATTTATTTATGATATAGCGGACAATGGAGACCCTATATGGTAGGAGAACATCGACGCAGACGGACAACCGAGCCACAGTCTGCGTATTGGTTGTGTTGCCGCCCTTTTACACTACTTAAGCGGCATATCTAAGGGCCTCTAATATCCTCGCTCACTCAATGAAACAGAAGAAGTACCGTTTCAAATACAATTTCCATTTAACGACACGTATTCTGAGAGCCCGTGGTAACAGTTTGGACTAGCTTAGCTTATGCTTCAAAATGACTCTTCCCACATGTGTGACAGTATTAAGACACTCGACCAGCTAGTGTCAAGGCCTTCCAGAGACTGAATATTTTATAATTATCCGCGCCGGGATTCGAACCCGATACCTCTCGCTTCATGGTAGACTTATAAAATCACTTAGCTGCGAGGATCTCAAAACGAAGTATTCTAGAATAATCGAGATTTTAAATACAGCTACCACCGGTTTGAAATAAACTGGTATAAATTAAACTTATTATAATTACTGCTTGTAAGTATAAAATTCTACTGAGAACTTGGTAGTAATAGTTTTTTTAGTGATGGTCGCGTCGCCCCAAGGATTCTCTGGCTATAAATAATTAGAACATTTATTTTGTAATAACTTGATTTACAAATTCTATTTTATTTGTTTAGATTTATTTAGAATAAAAAATGCATAGATTACACTTTGTATGTCCAAGTGACAATATTGGTATACAATAAAAATACACTACAGTATTTGTAATAAAATTTAATTTCATACTTGTTTGCTTAAGAGAAAGCTTTTGTAGAGAATTTTTGTTTGAATAAAGCGTATAATATGCAATTAAGGAGGATCAAAGTTATATTAACCTTGATACATTAGAATAAACAGGTATGGCTAGTTAAAAAAATATCATTACATCTATATTGATATTATTTTTTCAATATATCGATATTTTTGAGCAATATTTATTTTTTTGATATATTGATTTAATATTCCAAGTATCGAAATGGATAATAGATAATTATTCATACATTTTTAGGTTAAAAAATTCAAAAAATATTTTTTTTAGATTTTTTCATATTTCTATCTTTTGGATTTTACAAATAATATAGTAAAAATATAGAAATTTTATGTATTTTTTATTTTCTGACTCGATTAGATGTTTTATAATTTGGATTTTATGTCGCAAAGTCAGTCTGTTGTTTTCAACTTTAACTGCCCGTCCGTATTCTCGTAACGCGCGAAATTCCGCACTTGATTACGTATTCAATCGAAAAATCAATCAACATTCAATTCATGTAAAAACTTATCTATTGTATAAAAATCGAAATATCGATATTTTCTAATAAAAATATTAATATCGATATGTTATTATGTTGCTGACTTCCGTAAAACAGATAGATACATTATTATTTTTTTGTATATAAGTGATATAATCTATGCACAAGTTCATAGACTATCTAGAATGCTGCGTTTACTAGTCTTGGGAACGTTAGTAACAATTTCTCTATGTCAAACGTATAATGATATGGCCGTGATAATTGCTAATAAAGAGTTCTCTTATAACTATCCAACAGCGGTAGTCTGGTGGGAAATTGAGCCGGAAAATATCTACCATTTCACAGAAGCGTACAATGGCCTTGTTGTGACCGTATCATTGAACAACGAGGATGACGAAGTTATATCATCTAAGGGATTTGTATACGATCAAACAGTTTTATACGTTAAAACTGTTGCAGAATTTGAATTATTTCTAACAATGATAAATAGAGTATCTCTTGAACCAATCCGTCTAATTTTGGTTTTAATTGAAATAGATGGACAGGAAATTGGTGAGTACACAAAGGTCGCTTGGGAGAAAGACGCCGCTCATATAATAATAGTGACATCGAATTTAGATAAGGAATTGAATTTGTACACATTTTTCCCTTATACAGATGGTAATTGTAATAACACCACGCCAGTTACAGTATCGAAGAACGAAACAAGTTTCTTCATGAGAAAGTTTCTCAACTTTCAAAAATGTCCACTTATTTTATCAGCACATACATCAATCCCTTACATCGTGGTTATGAAACAAAACGAGACTATAAGACTGCTAGGATTTGAATCAGATTTGATGGAATTAATAGCCGAGAGGCTGAATGCTACACTAGTCGTGATATCCGACGAGGAGCACGCAAGAAGGGATATCGCAAATGATAGTTTGAAAGTTGGATTCGGTGATCTTATAAGCCACGCAGCGGATGTCATGACACCAGCTGTTTTTATAAACGAGAAGAGATATTCAGTCGCATTAACATCCTACACATACAACGATCTGACCATCGTATGGATAGCACCGAAGTAGCGTGAAATTTACGCATGGGCGAAACTGATACTACCATTCATATCCCAAATAACGCCTCTAATTGTCCTATCTTTCGTTAGTTTCATAATTGTCATCAAACTAATACAACGATTTGGTAGATATCGTGAATCTAAGACTCGAGGGATAACTTTCCAGAGTTTCACTGTATTTTTAGGATTGGATGCCAATTTCGAAACAAGATCTTGGTTGAATAACACAACTTTCGTTGTTTGGATTTGGTACTGTTTCCTAATACGTATCGCATATCAGGGTGATCTTATAAATGGTCTGCATAAAGTTATTCTAGAACCAGCCATTCAAACGGTAGCTGATGGCTTGGAGAACCTCGACGAAGTTGTTGGATCAGCATCAATTCAAGAGCTATATAAAAATACCACACTCGAACGATATTTTCATGTAAAAGAACCAGACGATTTAAAGTTATACCTGCAAAACATCGTTGGTGGTGGTAGAGTACTAATGGCTGAGGATTTTGTCACCATAAGAAGCCACGTGAAATTGGATCATGTACAGTTTTTGAAAGAGAGTGTGATAAGACTACCGGCATGCAATTTCATACGGGCGCGCTGGCCGGCTGCGGACGAATATCGTCGTAAAATTATTGCGTTTCATCAGAACGGATTTTTGCTCTACCTATATTTCCAACAGGTAGCAAAGCGTAAAAGACTGGCGAAACAACCTAGGCCAACGGAGGTAGATGAGGACTCCGACAAATTGACCATAGCTACTCTGAGCTCATTGTTTTATGGACTAATCTTTGCATACTTTATCTGTTCTATCATATTTTGTATCGAACTTGTTTGGTTTAAGAGGCAAATGAAGAAGATACAGCGTATTAAAGCAAAATTGGTATAATAGTATAAATAAAAATATTTTCTAAAATATCTTAAACAGAGAGAAACAATAAAATTAAATATTCAAGGTTTGAAACACATTTTTTCGTTATGTTAATGGAAACAATGAGAATTATCATTTTCCACTTGATGTATTTCCTTTCTAAATGATTAGAGGTACAACAGCCGATACAGAGGTGTCGACCAGTGACATTATATTGACTGAAAAATAGATTTTTTATAGAGTTGGCAAGAGAATATCGCCGTTATTGCGCCACAATTTCAAGGGCCACCGATATCCTTATTCTCTCAGCGATACAGTACAAGTCCCGTTTCACGCTGAGTATTCTGTGAGCCCGTGGTATCAGTTTGGATGAGCCAGTCCAATTAGGGCGTCTGTATATATTTCAGTAAGGCTCTCCCACGGGTGCGACATTGATTTCTATTATATCATTAAAAAAATCATCAATTCAGGTCAAATCTGTATAATACAATTAAAATATTTAATTTAAATTCATTCATATGCCACAAAATTTCGACCAGTCAGGTATGAATACATACAATCTTATGGTAAATGATTAATATGATATTCCTCACTATAAAATACGAATTTCAAGAAAAACAAATCACCACATTTTGATTACCGAGGCTATTATTAATTATAATAGAATTTATTTAATGAGACATATTTCGGAACAATATAACGCCTAGAAAACCATGGTGTATAAGTAAACCTAGAGATCTACTAAATCGGAAACCTTTATCTGGACCCAAAATAGTGCTTGTGTAGGCGACAGATCGCATCGAAGCTATTAGCTTGATGTGTTTCAGACGCAGATCTGATCTATTGCAATCTAGTGTACCTGTCGCAGTCATCTGGTTGAATCCGCTATTTGATAGAATGACTAGCGCGTTCATTGAATTAAGACATTTTTTTGAATGAGTAAATTTTATTATATAAGAAAAGTTCACTTTAAAGTAATATTTAAAAAATAATAACACAATGCTATCAGCTGTGCGAGCCATATTTGTTTTTGTAACTAGCGCCGCAGTGGGAAAAAAGTAACTAAATTACAATCACTTGGCAGATTTTACTTCCGCTCTGTTCAAAGGGCTATGCTACAAACCGCTAACTAATTGGATGTGGAGTGACGCTTGTTCAGTTAACATTCGGCCTGGTCATTCAATTGAATGTCATCGTTCAATGAATGCGCTAATCATTCAATCAAATAGCGGATCCAACCAGATAACTGCGACATACCTATTTCAGTATCAGAGGTTCTGTATTATCAATTTATATAATGATGTTAGTATATATAAGACAGACTGAGAGTCTCGTAGGTACGTGCTTTTATAAGTCTACCACGAAGCGAAGTATCAGTTTCGATTTCCGGTCCAAATTCATAATTTATTAGATCTCTGGGCTTTACATTGACCGGGCGAGTGTATTAACACTGACGCTCCAATTGGCCCGGCTTGTGTAAAGTTATGCCACGAATCACAGCGTGAAGCATTACTTCTACTTTATTTCGCTGAGTGAAGTGAGAATGTCAGTAGTCCTTAAAATTATGTCGCTCAAGCGGTATAAAAAGCCGGCATTCTAACCAATCCTGGACGGGGTTCGGTTGTACATAGGCGACGGTGTTCTCTTACCATATATGAGCCCCGCCTTCCCTGTTTTCCTACCGTAAAAAACTCACAGAAGAAATTACTCAAAGTTAGGAGCCTCACCTTAAAGTCGTTCGGGCGATCGGTCCCTTTGATTTCGAAAAATGCCTTTCAAAAGGAGCGTCGAACGCGCTGCATGGAAATTGTTAGCATACGAGGACATCGAATAACTCAAACGGCGCCCATTTCCATTCAAATGAATTGTGTGCCGGTACCCACTATCTCTGCTACACATCTTTAATAACCATAAATCTAAATTCGGCAATTATTTATGGCATAGAAAAACCCATGAACGTTTTCAAACGTCTGTATTTCAATTTTAGGTTATAAATTCTCATCCCATTCGGAGAGCCTTGTAGCTTAATGTTTTTTAAAGTGTACCATGAAGAAAGAGGTATCGGGTTCAAATCCCGGTCCAGACAATTATAATTTAATTTTTAATTACTTCGATCTCTGGAAGGGCTTGACAGTAGCCAAGCGATTGTCTTAATACTGTCGCAGACGTGGGAGAACCATGCTGAAGAAAATGCTGACGCACTAATTGGGCCGGCTCGTCCGTAGTGATACCACGGGCTCACAGAATACTCAGTCTGAAACGGTACTTGTACAGAATTTCACAGAGTGAGTGAGAAAATCGGAAATTCTTAAATATGATGCTTAAGTGGCATAAAAAGAAGGCAACACAACTAAGGCGCGGACGGTGGCGCGATTGTCCATGGGCGGCGATATTCTCTTACCATATAGGACACCCAACTGCTCCGTTGTCCGCTACTATAAAATAAAACAGTGACTTAACTTTTCAATTAATAAGTTTATAAAATTAATAAGTTTATTAACTACGTAGGCACTTTGTTTTCTGTAAAAAAAATAAGCAAATTTACTATAAAAATATACCAGCTCAAACTTTAAAGGTTACTAAATTTTTTAATCTTTATACAGACAGAAAATATCAATCGTTAAATGTTACAAATATTTATTTGTATAATGCATTTGCATTTTCGGTTGATGGAAGGCAAATTAACATTTTTTTAAATCATCTTAACAGTAAGTACCCGTGGTTGAGTCATGCAGACACATTGGGCCGGCTGTACCGAAGTGAAACTAGGCTCACAGAATACTAGCGTGAAACGGTACTTGTACTGTTTCGCTGTGAGTGGGGATATCGCTAGACTTCAAATCCTGATAGTTGGAAGCTCCCAGACGCGACAGCATTAATGCATATGCGACCGAATTTCCGCAATATAGAATTATAAGCGAGCTTAGATTTAAAAGCGAAGATATAATAGCGCTTAAATTGTAATGAAATGGAGTGTAATGAAATTGGATGTAATGCAGTGAGTCTTAAAGCGCAGCCTATTTGCGAGAGCGGCTGGATCTGTTCCGTGTCGTGGCAATTAAAACGCTTGGGGCGTCCCGCGGGAGCCTTGATCCTATCCGGTTATCGGCTTTCGTTTGTCTGCGCTAATTGTCATTGTTAATTGTAAGTAACTATGTGTGCTAAATCTGTACTGTAACACAGTTATCACCATCATCACTTCAGCCGTTGGACGTCTACTGCTGGACATAAGCCTCCCCCTTGGACCTCCATGAATACCTGTCGGAGGCGACCTACAAACAGCGTCTTCCGGCGTCCTTTTTGAGGTCCTTTGTCTACCTTATGGGTGGACGTCCCACGCTGCGCTTCCTCTCTGTGGCCTCCACTCTAACACTTTTCGGCCCTATACGTGCGATGTGGCCTGCCTATTGCCACTTCAGCTTGCTAATTAATATCTATTTAATGATAAATAATAAATTTAATGATAAGTAAATGTTTCGCTAAGTGTGTGAGGATATCGTAGGCCCTTGAAATTAAGTTGCAGCGGCATAACAAGCCGGCAACACAACCAAAGTGCGGACTGTAGGGCGTTTATCGTGTTCTACGGCCGTGTTGTCTTACCATATAGAAGACCCACCTACTCAGTTCTCCGCTATACCAAAAAACAATATAATTTGAAGAATTACTAAATGGAGTTGCTCCGTAAAAACAAAAGAATCAACATTTAAAGCCTATATTTCAGGTGCATTGATGATATTTTAAAATATCTAAAAATACGCACTTAATGATAAAAATCAAAATCATCACCGTCAACCACCCGTCACAAACAAAGAAAAACTATAAATTTCAGTATAAAGAAGTTTTCTTTATATGTATCTTAACACTAACACTATAAAGATACACATTTTTATGAAGATAATGAAAACCTGATCCGTACTTTCACGTATGTGATAAAGGTAAGCCAATTTATTTATTGTATAGCGGGCAACGGAGCGGGTCTGTTAAGAAATTACTGCTGCCCATGGGCAACCGCGTCACAATTCGTGCTTTTTGGTTGTGTTGTTGTGCTGCTTTGATACACACACACACACCCACATATATGTATATAGCTACGAGGCTCAAAATAACAATGATAGTGAAATAACGCATAGCTCATTTGCTAAACAATGCCGTCAAATGGCCAGCATTCGAGTGAATTGCGTGGGCCGATGATATATCGTTTAAAACAATAGAGTGGTGTCCAATACTCGCGTAAATCACAGCTTGTCCCGTATACTATGCATAGCACGCAATGTAAACTCGCTGTGCTAAATAATCGCTGAGGTAATAGCAGTCAAATCTCATGTAAAAAGAAAAGGACGGTTTTATCACACCGTGGGAGAGCTATGGTTTCAACTTTCAGCATATGTTGGCCAACAAATCCAAAATGCACGGATTGCATCGTGGTTGTCCATAGGTAGCAGTAATTTATTACCAGACCCGCTCCGTTGCCTGCTAAACAATAAAAAAAGGGCTAACCTGTAACGCAGATACGACAAAGTACAAATAAGTTTTCAATATCTTCATAGGAATATAATGTTATTGTTAAGATAAATATAAAGAAATATCCGATATCCTATAATCCGAATAAAAGAATATATTATTAAAATGATTTATATGCTTAAATTATAATTTCTACTATTGCAGTATTAATTTCCATCCAATAATACAAAACGTATTTTTACATAACTCATAGAAATTGTACACAGCGTGTCTGGGAGTCGTTTAAAGCAATTTGCGAACAAATGTCGTCAGATTTCATGATAATTCCCTTTGCGAGTTGGCACCCTTCAATTATTAAAATATTCCGTTTAATATAAGCTTCAAAGAACTTCTTGAACCTAATGTTTAATTAGAAAATCAAGTGAAGAAAAGGGTTTATAACGGCACAAGTAAAAACAACTGCCTTTGTGGGATTATTGTTACGACGAAAATATAAATACAGCCTTATGATGGCTGACTTATTATACAATGAGCTTATTTTCTCTTTCTATTTCAACGAAGAGAGATACGTGAAACATGTTCGACGTATGTGTATATGTTTTTATACTCGAAGCTACGACAAAATCTTCTTCCGAAACAAGCATTTTAAAGCTGCTTTTATGGTGCCTATAGCGGACAACGGAGCTGGTGGGTAATATGTATAGCTCTGTTCTCGTACCTATATGATAAGAGAACAGCCGCCCATGGACACAAAATCAAAACAATCATCAATCAAATCAACCACGCCACAGTCCGCGCATTGGTTGTGTTGCCGGCTTTTTACGTCCTTAAGCGGCATTTTGAAGAGTCTCTGTTATCCTCACTTACTTAGTTAAATACGAACATCTACCGATTCGCGCTGAGTATTACTTGAAATAAATTTAAACATAACTATTTAAAAAATAAGCCACATGAAAATAAAAATCTATCAATATATCATGTATTGTAGATTTTCCGTTGTTAAGTTTATCCTTGTTAACAAAGAATGTGATATCAGCGCATACAATTTTAAATTTATGCGAAGTTATATTTCGCACTAGATCCTTGCATGATTGGTGTTGTTCTACATTGCTTTCACGTATGCCTACGATGGGAGATTTGATACAAAATTGAATATTTGATTTGAAAATGTATATAATATACAAGATATACGCTGCTTTGTATGACCCAATATATACCCCTATATCCCAAGTTCATAATACAAAAAATTTTCAATTGTAAGTAAAACTTTTTCAATAGTAAAATAAAAGAAAATAGCAACCAGGAAATAGAACACTTCTATTCTAATATTATAAAGAGAAAAGACTTTTTTGTTTGTCTGTTTGAATTGAGAAGGTTCCGAAACTACTAAACGTTACCTCCGGTAAACATTTATAATTAATTTAGGTATCTTTACTAAACCCACAAAAATTGTAACCTAATGTGTAAAAAAATTAAATAATCCTTAAAAAACTGCGTCTACTGCTATGTGTACTGTACTGCGTGTGTACTACGAATGCTATTGGTTATAAACTACTTTTATTTAATTATTTTTTTTAAGAAAAAATAATTATAAAATTTCAACATGACATTCTTTGTTTGTCAAAATCCTTAAGAATTAATCCTTAAATACTTGTAGTGACTTTATGAGCCCATATCACTTTGGCTGGGCTGGCCCATTTAGTGCGTCAGCATATGCTTCGGTATGGCTCTCACCACGGGTGTGATAATGTTAAGACACTCGCCCGGCCACTGTTAAGCCAAAAGACTGAATAAATTATAAATTAAATTACCATTTTTTTGTTCGGAATGAGATTCGAACTCGATATATCTAACTTATACCGGAAGACGCTGGATGCAGGTAGCCTCCGACAGGTATTCATGGAGGTCCGAAGGGGTGGCCTATATCCAGCAGTGGACGTCTTACGGCTGAAATGATGATGATGATATGTAACTTTGTGATAGGCTTGTGAAACTTCATAGCAACGAGTTTAACTAAAATGTTTAAATAAATTATTCCAATACAATGCCTACAAAATATAGTTTATGCCCAACACAAGTTTACACTAATAAACAAGATAGCTGCCGTAAAACTATAAAATGTTACGAGGAATATTCACATATTTTTTACGGCCCACAGTTTTATTCGCCCTTCATTCGCCCCACATCCCTTTGTTCGCACAGACGATAGCCACTTGATTTGACAGAAACATTTCTAACGGCTCTACGCTTTTTGAACGCTCTATATTTTTTGGTAAATCAATATTTGTCTATGGGTCTTCAATCTTTTTAACAGTTGGTCTAAAACCGACCAAATCAGACTCTTCGGCGGGACAAAGCTGAAGCTTATTATTTTAATTAAATTTATTCGGTCTGTAGAAGGGCTCGATAGTAGCCGGGTGAGTGTATTGGCACTGTCTTACACATGGGAAAGCCATGGTGGAGCTTATGTTAATCGACTAATAAGGGCGGTTCGTTAGGTGTTATACCACGGGCTCACAGAATACTAAGTGTGGAACAATGCTTATACGGTGTTAGTAGTAGTTGTAGCTGATATTCACTCATTAACGGCCTTGAAATTATACCTTTTTAGTGGTTTAAGAAAGTGGCTATACAACAAAATTGTCCATGGGCAGAGGATAACCGTCTGCTCCATTGTCTGATATAATAATAGTTTGGGAATTAAGCAATAAAGAATCTATTTTCAATAAGGCAACATAACTTGTTAATATTTCTAATTAGTATACTAAATTGTCAACACTTCAATTTAGCGTGAATTTTCTGACATGTTTGCGAGGACCATAGTAGGACCCGCGTGTATTGGCATGAGTAGCCTTCGTCTATACTATAGTTTTAGATTTTAAGTAAGTTCAAATCGAGCGGAAAAAAGAGAAATTAAATCAAGTACCGATACCTAACTTCATCAGTCAAATTGTTTATTTATTTATTATTTACTGTATTAATTTGGCCATGATATCACAGACTTACAAAAGGACAAATCTTCACTAAAATTTTTAAATAAAACATATGCCCTTAAAAGCACTATATATGTATAGGTACATAAGAATAACACAAGTTCATGTTTTACAATTTAATAACACATTTATTCGAGATTACAACAACAAAATCATTCATACATCTTTGGCAAATGGTTTATATTTAAAAAGCCTCAAATACAATTTCAAAGTTTTTTAAGTAGGTTTTCCGTTTTACAGTGCCCGTGGGCAGATTTGGTCATGGCCACACAGCGACTTTACTTTGATTTAGAGAAAATTTAATTGAATTATCTGTGTTTTATTGAATTTTCCTCGTATCTGGCGTAATAGATGTAATCTTTAAGTAATTATAAATATTATATTTAAGCACAATAAATATATAAAGTTCCACTAGATGTCGCTTTAATTCAAAAATAATAAAATAATATTTAATTAAATAATAATTAATAAAGTTTGTATTATTATAATCTAAGAGAAAATTCAAATAAAAATCGAATCTAAAATAAAGATTAACAACCATTAGAAAATACAAACATATTTAAAAATATATTAATAAATCCATTGTTAATTACTTTTAAAATGCCAGAGATCTTTAATTGGTATTCCACCAAAGTAAAGACGAAGCATTGTTTAACTAACATAAAAAGCTGATATATTTCTTAAATTCACCGAAAAACAACGCAATTTATTGATAAATACATATTAAAGATTACTCGAATAGTTAACAGAATTTTTGCCACATGAGATCAAATCGAAACAAATGCATAAAATATGAAATAATAACAAATCAATAAACAAAAACCCATGGAATTATAACAAAAAATTCTATAACCGGTAAAACTTTAAGAAGCACAAGAACCGCATTAAAAACTGTCCATTCGCTGAGCAATGCCATTTTTATTACTACATTATTTACATATATGACGTTCTATAGACTCATTCTATAGAGTACACAATTAGAAAAAAAACATTTAAATTAAAAGAAAAATATGATTTACATCCGTACGCTTCCATGAGTTCAATTACTGCAATAAAAATAAACTCTACAAACAAAACAAAATACTCCAAAGATGTACAAGCAAAGACCATATAAAATTCTTATATACATATAAAAAGATATCACATACTATCCTGTATATAATGATATGTCCCTTGAGCTGTGGTAACGGAAAGAAAATTAGCAAGGACTTAACCTAACATTGCATTTCTGTATTATGTACATTTTTTCACTTATTGTAAGAGTCTTCAGACTTCATAAGCCGCCGTTTATCCATATTCACAATTAATTCCATTTAGTAAAGATATTCACAATGAATGGGAAATTAATTCTGATTCAAAATGACAATAGTACGATAAGTCTGTGTTTCCTCTTTTTTATGTTATAGCGGAGTACTGATGAGTCTTCTATATGGTAAGAGAACACCGCTTCCCATGGACAACCAAGCCACATTCCACGATTTGATTGTGGTGTCGGTTTTTTACACAGTACGAAACATGTACTTCAAATTACGTACGTACGTTCAGATTTTCTTAATGATTGGTAACTTTCAAAATGAGCGTATCTATCGTTTAAAAGCTGGCAACGCACCCGCAGACTTGCTAAGTCTTGGAATCTTTAAAAAAAGAGCGTACCTATCCCGAAAGGCTGGCAACGCATCTGCAGCTCTCCTGAGGATAATTTAAAGTGTATTTTATTGCTATGAAGTTAATAATAGTCATTGTGAATATCCCTATTTTAACATTCATACTCCAGAACGTATTTTAAATCGTTATATATGTTAGACAGCTCGTGAAATGTGTCTATAATACTATAAAATACTACGGAAGTTGAAATTAAAAACTTTTATTGGGCTCTCTATGTTTTTATTTTGGTTCACGGTTATAATTTGTTGATTCAAAGAGTTTAACGGTTGAAATCTGTCGCTATTTTGTAGTCTTTATACTGACACTGGTAAAATTGTGTCACAAATGCCCAAAAAATAAGAAGTTTAATTGATTTTCCTACAATTGAAAAGCTGTCGATTCTATAATGAAATGGTGAACACTTAAGTAGGTATATGGATTTATGTTCACGTTCTGGAATACGGACTATATAAATCCTAAAGTTCTGTAGTCTAAGCGTACATTGTAATAATTCTTTGCATTTGGCATTTCATGGCGTAAACGGAGTTATCTTTGGCACCGACATCTTAAACCAAAGATTTGACAATCTTAATAAAACTTTATTATTTATGTCCAGTTATGCCTAGCTTCAATTAGCTCTCTTAATTATAAACGATGTTCATCTTGAATATCTGAAATGCTTTTGAAAACACTAGGAATGTTTTTGTCTGATATTCACGTTTAGAAAGATACGTATAAACATGTTTGCACACAATTTTTCGAGCATATTCCATACATATTAAATTTGAGCTATTATTTGCATTTATTTAAAATAACAAACTTGCTTAAATTAAATATTATAAGATCTAAAATTCACAGACTGAACATAAAATTGATAGCATATCGTCTATAAAAATACATTTTAGTCATATATATGATACAGACAACTGAAATCAATAGAAATTACAAATATTAATAATTGTAGCTATATTTTTACAGGAACTATTATAACCATCCATATCTTAAATATAAATGAAAATTAGTAAACTGGTAATGATATAACACTCAATCCATGTCACTATAACTCCTTAGAGACGCCGTGTTCATAAAAACCCTTCGAAAAAGAATCAGCAATTTTGTAACATCATACAAACTCAACTCGTACAATCTGTACGAATCAAAACAGGGCTATACCAAAGAGTTTTTATAGTAAATTCTATCAATGTCTTTGATTATCATAAGTTCTCTGTACTATAAAGCAATTGCACACTCCCCGGCTATGGGCATCGATCGCTAAAATCATACGATGTCATTCAGTTCATTCTGTAACGGATTTTCCGATTTTTCCACACATTTCCTTATTGCATCGAGAATTGTTACCAGACGCCGATCTAACGCAGCCAAGTGGGGCTCCCAAAGTATCGGAGAAACGGGATCGGCCTTCATTGAGTCCCGTAGCACCGTCGACAGCGGTATCCCGTTGTTGTATCTTTAAAACAATCATTGATTTATATTATGAGACATTTAATATTATATATTTTTATGTTTCTATTATATATTAGTGTTATAGAGGACAACGGAGGAGGCTCTCCTGAGGTAAGGTAAGAGAACCCTTAAGGTAAGAAAACACCGTCTACCAGGACAACCGCGCCACAATCCGCGCATTGCCTGCGTTGCTGGCTTTTTGGCATAATTTCGAGGCTCTCCGATATCCTCACTAACTTAGCAAAACACAGTAGAAATACCGTTTCAAGTAAAACTATCATTTCACTAAGCTAAAAGGGTCTCAAAAACATAATTTAACTTATAGTCCTGGAAATACGTTGAATTTATTTTATTTATTCATATTTCCTAATCCGATCGTGATTACTTAATATTGATCACGGTATATATAAGTATGCACCGGTACTGAAATTCTAAAAATCTAGTAAGACGAAAACTTTATTGACTTATATAAATACGTATTGGTACTTACTTGAGTAGTGCGGCAAGGGTTGTATGCCGTACGAAGCAGCATTGCAGCAGAGGCGCCAAGATGCTGAGCTCGTCATGAAAAGCCTTTCCGAAGGCTCTTCCCTGGTCTAAGTGCAGGGTAAATGTTTCGTTGCCGAACATTCTGCAAATAGATTCAAATACACACATATATAGCTGCAATATACACATTTACATTGGCTAAATATATATTTGGCTTACACAATACCAACGTAAAATACTGAGTTTCTCTGAAAGTTTAACCATCAAATTTAACCGCTAAAGAGGTGCAAAAAGCTGACTACACTGCCGAAGACTGGATTGCAGCTTCAATCGACACCACTCACAGACAACCGCGCCTCAATTCCCGCTTTCGTTGTGTTGCCGGCTTTTTACGTCTCTAAAGCGGAATAATTGCAAGAGTCTCCAAAATTCTCCCCCACTCAGCGAAACACAGTACTAGTACTGTTTCGCGCTGGTGTTCTGTCAGCCCGTGGTATATCTGGGATAAGGACGCCCGTTTAGTGCATCAGCAAATGCTTCAGAGTGGCTCTTCCACATGTTAGACAGTGTTACACGCACCCGGCCACTGTCAAACCCTTCTACAGTCCGAATAAATTATATAATAATTAATTAGTCATGTCCGTAACGTTCAATATACTATATAATTTGTATTAACTCACTTAAATGTCTCGTAGTGATGTCTGTCCATATTTCCAGTGAGGAAGTCGAATATGGACATATCCATTAGATCCAGGAGTCTCCTTCCCGAATCGTATGGGGGTGTTGTGCGTACCTATATATATTCAACTGTTTAAAAAACCCTTCCGAAAATAACCTTTCAATTGTTAGGTATTATAAGTTCCATTTTTTGGTCACATTAGATTCATAATTCATCGATTTTCTTTGAATGATTTGATATAAAGATATCAACAATAAAGAAATTAAATTTACGCGATGAATTTTATACAATCTAATTGTACTTTATTTTATATTTTAATTAAGTCACCCTACGTTAACAAGTAGCAATCCAGCAAATCCGCCAAACATTATTCTGTCATATAAATATAAAAATTAGGTATTTGTCGTGGATTTTTAATAGGCATTATAAAGCTATAAATTTTTTTCTACAACTTCATAATATATCTTGCATCGTACCGGTTGTTTATTCGACTTACTTAGCAAATCCGACTACCACTAAAAAATTTTTTGTTCATTTATATTACTCACAAATAACATAGTTTACTATTGGGGAAATAATTCTGTCGGTTTAATAAATCCAGAGAAGGTGATGATGATCCCCTTTAACATCAAATATATAAACTTTGCTTTTTTATAATATTAGTATAATATATATATATAATATAATAATAATATATTAAAAATATTATAGGATGATAAAGATACCATGTTGATGGGCATATAAGACAGACTAGATCAAGTGGCTATGAACAAAATGAAAAAGAAATAAATACATTACAAGATCATACTTTGACCTAAGCAGAGCGCTTGAGAAGAATATTTTCAATTATTATTTTAAAGCTGGCAACGCACCCGTGATTCTTAGGCCTAAGGTGTCCATGGGTGGTAGGTTACTAATCCCAGCAACGCCTTAATTTTATCTCCGTTGTTATATAGTCTAAAAAAGTATCTACGTCAGAGTGTAAGTAGTATCAATAAAAATTACCGTATCACAATAGTCAGACTGAAGTTCCCATTGAGCTTTTCGTCTCTTGTGATACGAACGTCTCCAAGGGTGTCTCCAGACCTGAAAATATATGAATAATAGCAATACAAACAAATAAACAATCCAATAATTTATTTATTGATATTGGTTGATAACGGAGCAGATGCATCTCCTTTATGGTAAGAGAATATCGCCATCCATGGACCGCACCACAATCCGTAACGGAAAAAAATCCAGCTTAAGTTAATACTCCTCTATAAAAACGCATTAGTTGTTACAACAACTCCGTTACCTACTTAGCTGAATGGTGTACCTTTCGTTCGGCCAAATCTGATGAGGGTAGGAAGGCAGCGAAACTACCCTCCAACATGTCCGGGTTGCCGCATATCGCATGTCCTGTATCACAGTAGTACGAGCATTTGCCGTGAAAGCAGAAATTGTTCGCTGGCGACACGAAGAACGTCTTCAGGATATCACCCTCTGTGACCTCATATATCTCTGTCGTCATGTTCACCACTCGGCCGACAACAGGCATCGCTCGTCGGAAGCCAAGTAACCTATGAAAATTACTTATCTTATTATATGTTATCATAATTTTATAATTTGGTATTTGGATGGGTTTGACAGTGGCCGGGCGAGTTTCATAACGTTGTCGTACCCGTATGTAAGCTCGCTAAAGATGCCGTTAACACAATATTTGGGCCGGTTCGTCCGAAGTGACGTTACGGGCTCATAGAATGCTCAGCGTGAAACGGTAATTGTTCTGTGTTTCGTTGAGTAAATGAGAATTTCGGAGCCCCATCAAGATTTAAAGCTAAAGATCCCGCATTTAAAGCGCAGATTTTAGGATGGTGTCCATGGGCGTTGGTGATCTATTACAATAAAGGAGACTGCCACTACCTTATCCCTTATATAATAAAGAAAGAAAGCCTAAATTTTATGATAAGGAAATCTCGCATTCCAAAAGAATTGCTATAAATTCTATAAAGGCGTTTGTTAAGATGAAATTTTCTTCCTTTTTTCCTTTTTAATTATTGTTTCCAGCCAATTTAGATTTCTAATATAAAGTATTTTATATTTATAACTTTTAAAAATTAAGAAATAATTTAAAAAAATAAGAACTTCTCGTGTTCATAATATCTTATTTATTATTTATAATTAGAAATAAACAAATAAAAAAAATAGTCTTAATAGAGTTATTAGTTATTTGTTAGAGCCTGAAGTTTACATTTTTTTAATTCCTTACAATGTTAATTTGATAGTGGTGCGATTTAAAATACTCAAATAAAATTAAATCCTGCGACCTCTAATATGGCAAGTACAAAGTTATTTTTGACTAAACTTCATTTTGAAGTAAGTATTTTACTTAAAAGCAGTTCAGCTATTCAATACATTTGTAATAATATTCTAAATATAATAAAATATTTATAATTTAAAGTCATTAGTTCAGTGCATTAATTTAATTAACATTATAAGACAATTTAATTAAGCATCTATATTTATTAAATAAATGTTTTATTGGGAATTTAATACAGGGTTATTTTTTTCTAAATATTGTTTAAGTAATCTAAATTAGATACCAGAATATTTATTTTAATTCGTATTTAATACGTAAGAACTTGTAATTAAACCTCTGTGGCTATACAACAAAATGGCAACTTAAAAAAAAAACCTTTATAAAACAATCTTTTGAATTTTTATATGAAATGTGAAGAAATTTTTCCACAATCTATGTAATATAATAAACAATGTATATAGAATATATAATTTAAATTTATCAGGCATTTTCTACGTTTTCATGAGTAATTCTCGAAGGATTTAGTTTTAAAACTTTAAAAAACATAATCCTAAGCTTTTAGTTAATAAAATATAGTTCAGGGTAGCATAAGATTGGCTAGAAATATCACAATTTCAGATCTTAGTGAAAATCTGTTGGATGAGTATAAAATTGTTCATATGAAAAGTAACTAAAGTAATAAGCATCATTGGACCGCTAAAAGCTGTAAATCTATCGACTGTTAAACTGGTTGAGTAACTTGTACTATGTTAAATTATAAATAAATCGGTAGAGTGAACAATGCGCAAATTATAAAAACACATCCCATTGAAATATCCTAGTTATTTTTAATTTAAGTACCAATAGGATTGAGAGGCAGGCACACAATCGTTCATTGTTTTATTCAGCAAATATTAATTATCGAAGTTTGTGCCAACATTGTAAATAAACAATGTAACTTTCAGTGATGTTATAAACTAGCAATTTTTTTGTATTAGGTATATAGTTATGTTCTTTATTACAGTTCTAGTTATCTGTTGCTTTGTATTTAAGCAAATCACTGTATTCTTTTTAGCTTTCTTATAGTATAGCGGACAATGGAGTAGGTGGTTTTCCTATATGGTAAGAGGACACCGCTTTTCTTCCGCGCATTGGTTGTGTGTTGCTGGATTTTTACGTCAGTTAAGCGGAATTTTCAAGAACCTCGGATATCCCCACTCACGGAACACAGTAGAGGCACCGTTTCAAGTACGACTACTATTTCACGCTGAGTATTCTGTGAGGTCGTGGTATCACTTCGGATGAGCCGGCTCAATTAGTGCATTTGCATATGTTTCAGCATAGCTCTCACGAATGAGCTTCTATGAGACTAACTATGATACACCATTTGGTTCTTGCTTTTTTTCTGAAGTTATAAAAAACCTAACCAAAGCAAAAACCTCCTTCAATCTTTTCCATTCCATTCTTTTTTGAGTCAGTATGTTCCACATCGCTCATAATTTATATTAGGTACTATTTTTTTAATATGATTTAACTAAATTGAACTCATAGCTCTCTTATATATACGAGTAGATTACATAAAGGAGTTATTATTAAAGGACCAGCAACGCATCCGCGACCCAACAGCGGCTGGAAGTGTCCATGCGCGGAGAATGGTTTATCCCTCAGTATTCGTGAATAGTTTGTAAGTTTTATTCAAACGTTTAAGTGGTTACATGGTTTTAAATTTTATTAAGGCTCAAGCTGTACGTAATGCAAAAAAATAAACGAAATAACAAATAATTAAAAATAAGTACATCTATTATATATACTATATATATTTATATACATATGGTTCAACAGATCTTGAATAATTTTAGCTTAGATGTATCCGGATCTGGGATTAAAAAAGTAGAATGACTTTAATAACTGAATTTAATTATTTCTATGTCATTTTCTATACTTCTATTATTCTCTTACAAATATTGTATTTCCAGTTGTCTTTAATAAATTAAATTATATTTTTATGAATTATTATTACTATTAACAATTTTGGAATTTATTATTATTTTTTCTTTTAAAGTGTGTTATCATAGGTTTTATAATGTAGTCCTAATCCTTGGATTAGGCTTGTCTTTAGTTGTGGCAACATTTAGGAATAATATTTTGATCACATTAGTCCTAATGAGTTATTTACTTACCTATCCAAGTGAAATGCAGCGATCTCAGCATAATGCCTCTCATAGTCCGAGAAGTAGAAGTGATTTGGTAACGTCTGGACATCTCTTGCAAACCTATAGAAAAAAAACAAAAATTAAGACGTATTTAAATTGACGTATTTTTTCAATAAATTTCACGCAATTTATTATTTAGCGGACAACGTGACTTAAGTGGTAAGACTGCTTAAGCGGTAGAATTTTAAGGGCCTTCGATATCCTCACACAACGAAACAGTACAATTACTATATCAACTGGTATCACTCTGGACGAGTCAAAAAATTAATAGGTCAGCTTATGCTTCAGCATGGCTCTCAATGGTATAAAACACTCCTAAATACTCTATTGCAAAAGAGTTTATAATGAATTATATTGCTACATGTGTAAATACTTAAAGAAAATATATTATACATAGAACAAAGATAAAATAAGTCATAACGGAATATAATATTTTTATATTTATTGCTTCACAGCTTTGTAATGACCGGAATCTTTAAATATAGGAACATGCAGCGAACAATGAATGTGTTAAACCATGCATGACACGACTAACATTTACTGTAACTGAACATTACTCGTACGTACCATAGATGACTAATGCATTTCTATAAATATAATCTGTGCCTACAGTAAATCATAAGGCTAAGGTTTTTAGAGTCATCGCAAGACAAGGGCGTGATTTTCTTAAATTATTTTCTTAAAACTGTGTATTTTCGAGGTTTTATGTATTAAATTTGTGTAATTATAAGCAAAAACTGTTGGTTAACTTCACATGTTTTTTATAATATAGCGGACAACGGAGCAGGTGGGTTTTAAATATGGTAAGAGAACACCGCCGTCCATGGACAATCGCGCATTGGTTGTGTTGCCATGTTGTGTTTTAAGGATTTCCGATATCCTCACTCACTCTGTGAAACACAGTACAAGTACTGTTTCACGCTGAGTATTCTTTTAAAAGAGAGAATCAAGTGAGAGTGATATAATTCAGTGATGCCGTATAAAACACAAGTTTGGTACCATTTTACTTGGAGTGAAATGAAGGGACTAAAAAAATAGTACTAAGAGTTGTTACTAAAAAAAGCTGAAGTATCTGTTATATAAGTTTAAGATTTAAATCAAATATAAAGAATCAATTTTTACAGATCTAAGACAATTCTATAAAATCGACAACGATGTATATTGAGAAGAACCTAATTTTTTGTGTATAACAGTCAACAGAAACGGTGCCTCGACAGTGTTTCGCCGAGTTCGTAAGGATATCGGAGGCTCTTAAGAAAGCCGCTTAAGCGGCGTAAAAAGCCGGCAACACAATCAATGCGCGGACTGTGGCACAGTAGTCCATGGCCGGCGATGTTATCATATCATATAGGAGACCCGCCTGCTCAGTTTTTCGATATGCTATAATTTAAAAAAAAAACGTAACTGACACAAATTTCATAAAATTCGGTGGAGTCGTTTCGAATTTCATATACAACTTCTCGATGGTGAGTTTATTGATAGGGCACGATCGCATCACGAGTGTTTTGATAAAATCATTATTATCCAATGGACGTGTTTAACAAGTGATTAAGCTTTATCGAGGATATTGAACCTAGTGCTATTTAAAATACTCCCAAATTATCAAAATAAAAGCTCTTCAAAATAATGTAGCTGTTATTTTGATATAAGCCATTAAGATACTGCCAAATAAAATAAGCTTATATCGACATAATAACTTTTTATATTACTGTTATGAAATATGCATACAAATGGAGAGCCGCTGCTGTTGCACTAATATGACCAGCTCGTTCGAAGTGATACCACGTACTCACAGTAGAACAGCGAGAAACAATACTTGTACTGTATTTCGTTGAGTGAAGTTATAGGAAGTCATTAAAATTTATACAGTTTATGCGGTGTAAAAAGCCACCATCAACCAAAGCGTGGACTATGGCGCGCTTGTCCATGAGCTGCGGTGTTCTCATAACATTGTGAACATTTGTGAGCATATATTTATAGAAATTTGTTTTCTTTTACGCATAAACTACGAATTGTATTTAAATTAATATACAATGATATAACTGTAAATATATATTGTTGAGTCTAAAATTAATCTGTATTTGCGTTCATACGACAGACTAGAAGTAAAGATATATGCAAATATATGAACGCTAGTCCGATAGGACCCAAAAGCATTATCTCAAAGTCAACAATGCTGAGATAAAAAAAAACTATTGATAACGGTCCCTTGTTATCAGGTAACGATAAACCTATCACCCGTACAAGAAGGGTTACATCTTTGAATTTATCGTCCCTTCGAGTGCGTGGACGTACGCTTATGGTATAGTCCCGGACAAGTAAATTTATATTGTAAATCACACGGAAGAATCGGTCAATTGACTTTGAAAACGTAGAGGTTCACTGCCTATGTTCTTTTAGTAGGGTTTCTCTGAAAATATTAATAAAATTACCGGCAAAAAGAAAACCAACTAGATTGTAAGGTATTTCGTATAGATTTTTATAAACATTAGGAAGGCAAATGGGCAAGAACCTTATCTAGAATGATTTGTCCGTTATCTAACGCCCATGGGCAGTCCAGCTTGGCTAGCCACAACTGAGCCGAGGTCGCGGATTTTATCGTAGCCAATATATTGGTTTGGAAATGCTTTAAATCAAATAAGTTTTTGCCTGATGATCGAACATAGACAATTCTAAAATATACTGTTTTGATTACCGTGTCCTGAAAGGATTATATACCATTTTAATGTTTTATCAAAGTTTTTAATTCACAGTAGTGTGACTAAGTTATTTCATTCCTTGATCGTTATTAATACCAATACGCGATACTAGAAAAAAGTAATAGAACTCACTCCGATTCTCAACAATAGGCAACAATGGTACAAAGGGAGTCTTAGGAAAAACTCGCATTTCACTGAATAACACTTGTAGTTGAGGCAAGTCTAAGCCGATCGCGTCAACTTCCCGACGCCTGAATAGCCGCACAACTTTCAGCAAGACGTAAGCACTCAAAACTAAACTTACCCGTGCATAGAAAAACATCATACATAACCAAACTACTTGAATGGACACTCAACACAAGTTTCACGAATTTTCACAAGTCCGGGACAAAAATTGTTTAGGATAAATTAGAATTGGCAACTTAATATAACAAAATATGTTCGTATAATGCAAGACGTGTCAAAAAAGCGCGGGAACCATTTGGCAACAGTGACATAAAATTGAAAAAGTGACATAAATGACATTTTGTATCAACTGTCAGTTGTACTGAAACTTTAATATTGAGTTATATGACATTTAAAATTAACTATACTCTGTATAATAGTTGTGTAACCAAAACTAATTATTTTTTTATCACGTGTAAGTAGCTAAAAATGTACCTAAAAATGACAATATTTCAGATAGTACTGTAATGAACATTTTTCAAAGACATGAGGACAAGATATTAGGAAAACTAACTTATTTCACAACATTTTATAAGGCTCATATATTATTCATATTATGTGTGAAAACTTCCTGCATAGACTGAATCACAACAAACCTATTATTACCTATTATTTCTATAGAATTTTACTCACAGTAATTATTGTTCTCAGTAGTTGCACAGAACCTATATTTTACAGCTGCTTAAATCCATGAATCTACTTTTTTCTTTATTGGGTGTTTAATAAATTAATTCATGAAATATCGGAAAAAAAATTATCTGTAACATTTATATGTTTGTCGTTCCAGATAGAAGAGTTTTTCGCAGAATTTTGGCCCGCTTACTTATAGAGGTATTTCCAAACTATCACTATTATTACTACTAAACTTACAAAAAAGCGTAGCTATGGATCTACGTACGTATGGTATGGATGGACATGGACATCCATGGGCTAGGATGTCCATGAGTGGTCCACTTATCTTATGTGAGCCTCTTGCACATTAACTTTTATTTTCCTAACAATATTATTGTTTAAAACTTTCTTTTAAGCAAATGGTTTCATGTAATACAGGTAGTACAGGTCTGCTCTTCCTTATTTAATTTAGGAAGATAAAAGTTTAAAATAAAACGAAATGACAAACTAAAGATACAATTAAATAAAATTAAGAATAATTGAACCTTAGAGGTTTTCTCATATCTATTCTATGTTGGCATAAAATTAAATGAAAACAATACAGAGTAAGTTAATAAATATTATTTATATATGATAGATACCTCATTGGCTTGAATAACGCCTGAACACCGTTAGGGTAATCTATAATGAGCTTCAGTTGTGTTCCGCCTTCCTTTTGCTCTGTAAACAAAATAATATTATGAAAAAACTGGTTTAAAATCATTGATAAACATTAAGTTATAAGTTTTCAATCATCTTTTAAAAGATCATTCCAAAAGATCATTCCACGCGCATGAGCAGGGGTCCACAACAACACAGGTATCAAGTGACGATTCATGTGACCGCCTTATTCCACCTTATCGGAGGCCCATGAAATTATATTGCTTAAACGGCTATACAATCAAGCACGGATCATGGCGCGGTTGTCCACGGCGGTGGTGATATCAAAGCATAGAGAAGACCCGTCTACATTATAGTAAACAGAACCTACTTAAAGGGACTTTTAGCGAGACTAGAAACGCAACCTTCAATATTTACAATTAAGGCTAAACTTGAAAGTTGTCTTATGAAACATAATTGATCTAATTCTAGAATAAACTACAGAATTAATACAGTTATTTCTTTGTTGAGACTTTTTGAACAAAAAATAACAATTAATTAATAATAAATGTTTGCCTTTTAATACTTTATGATTATTATGATATGAATATTAATAAGTTTGACATTATTATTTATTTTGAAAAGTGGTAGAATTTTTACACGAAAATAGTAAATTTAATAATAATAATAGAAGTTTATTGTTATTCCCAAAAGTTTAAGTGGAATTTGGTAACATACTCTATTTTCTATATGTTTGTTTATTATGTAATGTAATGTACTATATTTCCTATTTAATAATTCTGGAATCTTATAAAAAATACTTAAATTAAGAAAGCTTATAAAAAAACTAAAAAATAGAAGACAAAGATGCATGGAAACTTCTGCACAAGCACCAACTGCCTTTTAAACTAGCCAATAGCTTGAAAATAAACCAAATATTAAAAAAATTGCGACAAAAAAAATTAAACCCTATAACCCTAGTTTCTAGTTGGTTCTTCTCGTAAAGATATATCTTCAGAACCAATGGTAGCTTTGCTATTGTAAATCGACTTGCAAAAGTGAATAAATGAATTTGAATTATTATATATTTTATATAAGGCATATAATAGGTACATTTATATTTTACACATGTGTGTTAATCTTACGAACAAGTGATTTGAAAAATATTGCTATAGGATAGATTGTTTCAATAAATTATGTAATTACTAGTGAGTGATTACACAGCGCACGGCTAGTCTGAAAATAAATGGCCGTACATAATGAAGCCGGCCGTACAATGAAATCCATTTAGTGATTTAAATATTTAAGTCCAATTGGAAGTATAAGGGCGAGATTGTTGTGCCACTATTGTCCGTTGACCGCTAACCCCAGAACTGATTGCGGGACTCGACTTCATCTAATATACATCCCGCCCCGACCTTTATACGAAGGTGAAATAGTCATTTCTTTAATTCGATCAAACTCCTAACTAGGTATTTTCAAGCGATCTTTATTATTTAATCATTTGAAAAGTTTAAGCACGAAAGAGATAGCAGTTAAGGCTGGTTAGAATTAAAAAAGGGCAACGCACCTGCAGCCCAGCATTTGCTAGCAGCGTTCATAGGCGTAAGACCGTTTATAGTTTGCCTAAAATTTTCATTAATTAATGTAACTTATGATAAATACTGGTTAACTAAATATTGGTTTTTAGAAATAACCGACTTTGTAATGTTTTAAATTTTGTATTAATTTAATTTATAAATAATTGGACCTCGCCAAACGCTAACCTTGTCTAGTTAGCGCTAGAAAGATATTGTGTTATTGCACATTTTTATTTTGTTTTAAAACGTGGCTATGACAAAAATACAAAAACTGAAAGAATACAAACACAAAGACGTTTTAAGACACCCTTCATTTAGTCACTGGATAAGGGCTTTTTTAGTTAGCAGAGAAATTTGCAAATGTAATATAACCTCCATAATCTGCAAGGTATTAATAATTTCTTTTAGATTCATCTCCAACATCTATCAAATTAATAAAAAAATCATTATTGACATAATTTATTATAAAAAAACATGACTAAAATTCGTCATGTACAATTAATTTGCAAATTGACAGCTCTAGGTGGTATTATGTCTCGAGTATGAAACACATTCAAATTTAAAAGCATAATAACCTGTTCTTAGTAAAGTGATTGTAGCATTTCGCAATATTGCATTCCGAGTGAGCTTTACATGACAATTTCTTTGCAACAGAAGATAAGATATGGGAAGAATTTTATGAGGCAGGGTTTATCAGATGGTAAAATCACCACCCATGGACATCCCGAGCTACAATGCGAATTGTGTTGCCGGCTTATTACGCTGCTTGAGCGCTATAGCACGGGCATCCGATATACAATCTCTTTCAGCGAAACTGTACGAGTACTATTTCACGCTGGTATTCTGTGAGTCCGTGGTATCATTTTGGTGAGGAGACACAAACAGTACACCATCATGGCTCTCCCGCGAGTCATACAATATTAATACTGCAGATGTACAGCCTTTTCAAAGACGGAATAAATAAGAAATTTTTGTTTACACCGGGTTTTGAACTCTGATTTCACGGTAGCTTAAAGACCACCCGACAATTTACCTCGTAATTCGTATTTAATAATAATAAGGAATTTCAATAATAAATCCATTCTTTCGATATCTATGACGTATCAGGTCACTACCTTTTTAAATCAGCGTTGTACACCGAATAACCCAGTTAGTCATTAATAATTTCAATTTTTTATTGAAAATATATTTAAATTAAGGTTATTTAAGAAAAAAATATTTTTTTATGTGTTATATTATCTGTATATTTATTATTGAGAGCTTAAGATTGACGATTATAAAACTACCGTATATACAAATAAAATATTTAAAATTATTACTAGCTGACCCTGGCAATTTTTAGCATATAAATTATGAAAGCCTTAATATTGCTATTAAAAATAAGAATTTATCGTAAATAAGTGAACATTTGAATATATTGTTTAATGCAGCAAAAAATAAAAACGAAAAAGATTCTACAAAATAAAAAAAAAGATTACTGTTGGATCACATTTAACATTTAGGGGTTTGAAAAATACAATGACCGTTTGGATGTAATAAAAATTATACATTAATATATATATTACGCCATTTTATCCGTGGGAGAGCCACGTGGAAGCTGTGCTGACGCACCAATTGGGCCGGCTCGTCCGAAGTGATACCACAGGCTCAATTGATACAGTTAAGCGGCGTAAAAAGCCAGCAATACAGTCAATACGCGCATTGTGGTGCGGTTTTCCATGGGCGGCGGTGTTCTCCTACCAAATAAGAGACCCATCTGTTCCGTTGTCCGCTATTTAATAATAATATAAGTACCTTCAGTAAAATTGGCCTTTATTACTGAGTTTTATAAAATAATTATTAATTATAATATAATAATATATATTAATTTATTATATTATCTTCGCATCTTGTCTTTCAACATAGGCTGCCATTAAGCTTAAACATATATTTATACCTTATATAAATATTTTAACCTCTATATATTACTTTTAAAATTAGTGGAACCTTTTTAGCGTACACGATAAATTCTTTGAGGTTATATACATAATATAAATACCTATATTGTAGTACATACCGACATGCAAGATGGGCGAAGTCACCATGTCTTTCAGAATCGCATCAACCAAATTCTCACCATCCTCGTACAACTCATGCTGCGCGATTTTCAGTTGAAACTTCTCCAAGTTGGATGCGTTGATACTATAAAACAACCAGCATTATATATTCTTTTTATTCTATAGTGGACAATGGAGCAGGTGGGTCTCCTACATGGTAAGAGAAAACCGCCACCCATGGACAACCGCGCCACAGCCCACACATTGCTTGTGTTGTCTGCTTTTTACGACAATTATGCGGCATTTTTAAGAGCTTCCGATATCCTCACTTACTTAGGGAGACACAGTACAAGTACTGTTTCCCGTTAAGTATTCTGTAAGCCTGTGGTATCACTTCGGACGAGCCGGCCTAATTAATGCGTCTGCATATGCTTCAACATAGCTCTCCCGCGGGTGCGACAGTATTAGGACGCTCGCCCGGCCACTGTTAAGCCCTTCCAGAGACAGAACAAATTATAAATGAAATTATAATTTGTCTGTACCGGGATTCAAACCCGATATCTCTAGCTTCATGGTAGACCTATAAAACCACTTAGCTACGAGGCGGTTGAAATATTTTAATAACACATATCTCTATTTTTTTAGAATATGCTCCACGCTGTAGGCAGTGTATATTCTCACTCAGTGAGCAAAATACAGTACAAGAACTGTTTCACGCTGGTATTCTCTGAGACCGTGGTAAAACTCCAGACGAGCTGGTACAATTAGTGCGTCAGCATATGTTTTATCATGACTACCCACGTGTAAGAAAATGTTAATACACTCGCTCAGTAACTATCAAGGTTTCCAAAGACCGAATAATTTATACATTTTTACCTGGACCCGATACTTCTCGCTTTGTGGTTGGCCTATAAAAGCTACGAGACTCTCTTATCAAAAGTATTTCTTATAGTTAAAATTTTCGTAAATAATACTTTTGTATTATTATTAAATATTAATTATTATTTAAATATTATATTATTCATAAATATTACTTAAAAAATCTATGTAAATATAGATTATATGCATTTCCATAGAGTACGTGAAAGAAATAGAAAGCAGAAATCGGACGGACTAAGAATTGGCAGAATGCGAACTCCCATTTGAATACAATTCGCGCCGAAAGAGAGTCAATAAATTTAACAGTCGGCTTGGTTTCTAAATGCAGGTTATCGGAGTATGCCACAAATCGAGGCGGCTCTTTAGTATTCAGTGGCACCACCCGCCGATGTGTGGACCCCGTCTTGCAGGCGAATCACGTCCACTTATGTGTACCACGACCAAAACCGTTCCAAATCCATGTAAATCTCGACAGGTTAGCATGTGATAACACTTTTAATATTTTAATAGCGTCTTCGTTGTTTTAGAGCTCTCTCAATTCGGTGCGCGAATTGTTGTTTTTCTTGCAGTCAGATAAAAATAGGAGAGACTTGACTAATGTAAAACAGTCTAGGCACTTAATTTTCTTGATGACCCAATCTAGGTCCCGTGCAGAAACTAAAGTTATGTTGACTGAGTATTTTTCAATACGCAGGCGGCCGAAAACATCATCATGTCCTGGACTCCTTGGATTGAATGCTTTATGTGACCCAAGGGTTCTACTACAGAGTAACGAGTCCCACATATCGTCACGCAAGAAGGCCATTCCTTCCTTTCCTATATGCATTTGCTTTAAATGAATATCACATCAACAGTTAGATATCTGTAGCGCAACCTTTTTGGTACGACCCTTGGACGAAAAATATAAAAATCTCTGCAAATTTGTAAATGCACGAATATTCAGTGTTGAAAGAAAATCTCTCAGATACCTCATTACTTATGCTTATGAAAAGAGTGTGAAGAAAATAATTTAGTACAACACTTTACGTATAATGAGTTTCGCCATCATATCTGATGATTTGAGGAAACCTCCTGCACTCATTCCATTTAGTTTTATTGTTGCAGCACCAGCCTATCTCAGCCGGGCACCGTAACTGGACTTTTAAATGAGATCCTTGCCAAAATTTGCTTTACAAGATAAAAAGGGTCACCACTGGTTACATATAGAACGATTCAATGATATTATGATTCGTTTTTATAGTCGTATCGAAAAGAAATCCATACAAAAAATTCGGCGTATAATAAAAAAGAATAAAGGCTTCGTTATTTTCTCATATTCATACTCTTTCGTTTCTCGCACGTTCCTATGAGATTTGGTCCGCCTATATTTATTTTAGTGAAATTACGTCACCGTGTGGCGGTCGGCCTGTTTGGTTTTAATGCATAGTTCAGCAGTTGCCGGGTTATTCGTGGCGCATAGAAGCCTTATAGTACGCGAATTACTGGCCAATGTTTAGTTTACAAAATAATAGCTAACAGGACGGGAGACTGTTGTTAAAACGTTAATGCCTTATTAATATAATTGCATTGAATCGAATCTTAATAAGGACTTGGACCCGCAGACGTCGTTCTCCTTTGTTACGCTACCTAGCCTAAGTAGCCCTAGCAGTACTTGTCAATAAGAAAAACAATTAAAAACATAACCCTCAATTTTTGTAGTCGGACAAAAAGTAGGCAATATATTAATTGAGGATATCAGCTACTTCCATATAAAATTTTAAGAAAATCTGTCTAGACCGTCTTAAGTTATAAACGGTTTAACTAATCGACTTTGCTTTATATGTATATAATGTTACTAATAAACACGAAACCAAAACTAGGCGACAATGTCAAATGTAATTTCAAATTGGTACCGATTACATACAATTGCAATTAATCGTTTGCATTTAGAATAAATAATTTAATTTTTATAATTATTTTAAAACATTTTAATGAAATAGTTTTTTTAATAGTTTTCTTGTTTAAACGTGTTCTTTCGTATAATTATCATGTAAGAATATGTATGTAAGACTATTGCTCCAAATTTCAGTCTGTATAAAGTCGGAATATTAAAAAAAGTTGCACTGTGGTTATCTGGTCATTTTGGTATTCCGAACAATTATCTTAAAACAAATCATTAATCAATAACTATAGTTTTATATTGTATCCCTCAAATAAATTAAGGATTGCTTACCCAAATGTTAAAATTGAGGAATATACTTACTTAGAAATTAAAGAAGAAGAATGTTTGGAGTGAACAACTCTTACTACATAGGAGAAATGAAAACAAATCCCGAACGATACTCAGACCTACCTGATGTTCACAAATTTTCATAAAAATCCGTCGAGTAATCTCGAAGAAATAGGACAACATCGCGACACGACAATTTTACATATAACAACATTATGACGCTGAACAGCCATAACGAACTAATTATTTCGGCAATTCGTAGCGCGACATAAATTCTACTTGCGGTGGTTGGAAAGTCTGCAACTTCGGACATTTTCCTTGTAATGTCATTTCCCTGTCGTTTTTAGCGGAATAATTTTAATTAATACTTCTTAAACGTCCTTTAGCACCACTATTTTCATTAATTCTCCATAATTTCTACAAACCTCGGCTCCAAATCTTCCATCTCCCCGATCGTAGGGTTTTCGGGTCGAAGGACATTCATGTCCTTATGGGGCGGGATCACTACAATATTGTCGTCAGATTTCCCCTGAAGCTGCAGCAGGATTATCCTCTGCAGGTCTTCGAAGCGGTCAGTTGGTGGTGTTGGTGTTTTGGGTTCCACGTCCAAACCGCTCGTCTCACTTGGTGCTGATTGTTCAAATTCTCTGGATCCGTTGCTCCCATTGCTACGAACAAACAAATCACTTTAAGCTTTATTTTTCTTACTTTTGAAAGTTATATTGAATATAGAACAAGCTGGAAGCCGCTGGATGCAGATCGCCTCTGACAGGTATTCATGGAAGTTCAAGGGGGAGGCCATGTCCAGCAGTGGACGTCTTACGGCTGAAATGATGATGACGATGATGATACAACAAGCTGAAACTGGTAAACTTTGATTTCCCATATGAATTATAAAAATATGTAGGTATTAATATCGTTATTAATATCCAATGGTTGGTGATTGAAGTAAAAATTTACGGTTGTACGTATTTGTATTTTTCAATGTTAAATCTACAAAATCTACAAATAAAAAAAAATATAGGACCTTAACATTTATTGATAAGGTAAATGGATGTTGCCGTTTCTTCATGTAAAAAGCATAAAAAATATCCGAATATATTTATATGACTTCTAGATTATTCTGTCTGTATTATAAAAACTCTAATGCATTATTTAAAAGACAAAGTTAAGTACTAAAGAGGGGCAAAAGTCTTTAAAACGTAATAAAATATAAAAGTTAATTAATTTAAAGATCTTTCTATTATAAATTCAATAGTTTTGATGTATAATTAGAGGTATTTTCAACCAAATAAGTGGGTATTGATTATTTAGGTGAGCAACATTGTTACGAAGGCTGAAAAGTCAATTGTCATGGATGGGTTCTTGACGGAAGCAATGGGTTTTGAAGAATTATCGTTCGAAAATTTTGAGAACAATTATTATTGTTATAGGCTTATTTATATTATAATTATTTCGATGTTTGTATTTAGATGATGTTGGTACTATACCACAGACTATTTATGAAACGAGTGTAGAATTTTCTGTGATATAATTCTAGTGTTATGTTCTGTGGTTCATTGTGCGTCGTGGAATAGTCCTCCAGTTAGACTACTTTATAAAATGTTTTCACTGTCTTATTCTAATGTTTATTCAAGTTTATCAATGTTTATTCACGTTTTATTCTAATAAGACAGAATCTAGTAAGACAGCCAATGTTAATAGTTAAATTAAATTACATTAAAAAAATTATTTACTCAAATTTTAAACTGCATAGTATATCGAATTATCACTACGAATTAATCATTTAAGCAAAGCTTATTTTACAAATTTATTATTTCATCATCATAATTATTAGTTGTAACTATTAACATTGAATCAGCATTCTAGTTTAGCTATTAGAACAACAATTTCTAGGCATTGCTATGCAATAATTTGTCCTACTTATATTTCACGAATCAGTGTTTTTAAATTTAAATTATTTTAATAGATATCATATAAGTATATACATATAAATATATATGTATACTTGTGATAACATAAAATTATGATAAAATAAAAAATAAGAACCTACGGACCTCCTATACAGGTTTAGAAATTAACATTGACCGAACCAAGTGTGATCAGCCTATTTTCACTTGCAGACAGCCAGGAACCGCATCTTTTTCAGTCAACATGACTTTAAGGGTGGCTATAATAAAATAATGTAAAACTTCGAAGGCAATTCGCCAATTTTTTGTCGTCACGTGTTTAAAGAGATCACGAATGCGCAGCTTTGTACTCAGCGGCTGACAGCTTTTGTTTTTAAAACAATTCATTAATTAATTTGTGAAGGCATCGGCTGGATAAATATTAAAAGTAAACGAAATATGAGTTCGCCACTCAATGCCTTTATGTATGAACAAAGCTTGTTCAACAATAGTCAATTAACCTAGCGACAACTCAATGATACGCCCGTAAGACAAAAGCATTATCCTTTTATTTCGCTGACGAACTAATTGGGCTGGCTCGTCAGGAGTGATACCACGGGCTCACAGAATACCAGAATGAGTGTACTTGTAATGTAACGCTGAGTGAGTAGTTGGAGCCTTTCATGCCGTTCAAGCGGCGTGCGTAGTTTTGGGCGGCGGTGATTACTCTCTTCAGTGGCATCGCACTACTCAAATTAATGATATTTATTTGTTATATAGAGAGTGATTTTACATGAGAACTTATTTGTTAATTACATAATCTTTTCACTCGTCTAAAACATTGAATCGAAAAAAAGCTGGCAACAAAACCAAAGAATGACTTGTGGCGCTGTTGTCTATGATGATGATGATGCCTTTTATCATAGAGAAGGCCCACCTTCTCCAGTGCCCGCTATACCAAAACAACGTCGTAAATATTCTGTCACTCTCTCGCTAAGGGGCATTTGTTGTCACACAAACGGGACAGAATATTGAGAAACAATTAGATTATTAAGTTAATCTAAAGCTGGCAACGCACTCGGCGTCCAGCAAAGGCTGAGGATATTCATGGGCAGAGACGCGCTTGTCCTAGGTGAGTCTCCTGCTCATCTGCCTCCATTTGATAATAAATCGATTTTAATATGGACACTAATATTCCATTTAAGAAACACATCTTCCAAGGAATTGTGACTTTTATTTATTTTGTTGGAAGGAAAGTGTAAGACGCGAAGGAACTCCATTATCACATAGCTAACAAGTAGCTAACTACTTGTTGTTATGAAATGTAATACGATATTGGTCTTGGCTCAATATTTGCTGCAAACGACGCTGACGTTTGCAGTTGAAACCAATCAGACGTCTCTATTTGCTCAAACGGTTAAAGAGTCTATAATCAATATATTGGTCAGATATTATATCAAGAATTAATTCCCTTTTTCATTCAATAACTATGTTTTAGTGTACATTTTTAATAATATAGCGGGCTGCGAAGCAGACGGGTCTCCTCTATAGTACGAGAACACCGCCACCCATGGATTGGCGCCACAATCCTCGTTTTGGTAGTGTTGCCTGCTTTTTACGCTGCTTAAACGATATCTAAGGGCCTCCATCAACTCTCTGAGCGAATCACAGTACAAGTATTGTTTCACCTCACTCCTGGAGTTTCTCAAAAAATCTCTAATCGACATAATTGTCATTTGTATTAAAAATTCAATGCAATTCAATTCGTAAAATACATAATTCACCGATAAGGATTCATATTTTATCGAGTTATGAGTGGAATAGAAACATATCCGTGTGAATTTTACGCGAAACTTCATTCAGTATACTGAAAACTGTATATTTAAAAAATCGAAATGGGACTTCTTCCCATCGAGAAACTTTCGTTTGATCTAACACCTCATTCAACTAATTCGGACCAAGGACTAGATGGGACGAGAAAGGAGCGAGACAAGGCAAAAAAAACTCCAAGATTGGGCAAAATGGTGAAGCATAGTAGATTCCTATTGCCCTATCCAGGGGTAAGATCGAAATCAGAAAAAACACATCTATTAAAAATATAAATAAGATTACAACATAATCTGTGGTTTGCGGACCCCCAGAGGTCCACGTGTGTGTGTATGGTGCTCCGTAGTGTCATATATGGACCATAAATAAATGCTCATGATAAGTAAAATAAAAGTTCTGTAAAAACTGTGCTTGAATTCAATAGGATTCGTGACAGAAACAAGTTAAGAATTACTGTGGTAAGAGTATTAAAAGATTTGCACAGTCGTGAATTCCTAAATCTGTATATAGTTATAGTCTCTGACAAATATTTATCAACATTAGTAAAAATGTATCATTATAAAACAAAATATCTTCTATATCAATAGATAAGATATAGTGGCGTTGTATGTTGACATGGTATTTTCGTTAGAACAGTTTTATTTTTATCAGGACTATTACTGAAGTTGTAACAATCACAATAATTTTAATATATTTTAGGAGTTACATTAGGTACACACTGAAAACCCTTACAAGTTTTTGCTAGGTACAGCGGCGAATATCGGATCAAGCGGGTCTCGTCTATAGTATAATATCATCGCCGCCCATGGACAACCGCGCCACAATCGGCGCTTTGGTTGCGGTCTTAAAAGGGCCTCTGATATCCTCATTGACTCAGTAAAACAGTACTTTTGTTTCACGCTGATATTCTGTGAGCCCGTAGTATCATAAAATTGGAAGGGTTATTTGCTGAACTTTACGTAAAAATATTGACGAAATAGCAACATCTTCCAAAATCCATGGATAACTCGCAACGAAGAATGCTAACAAAATATGCACTGTTAATAATTTAAAGCATGTGCTCGGCTTTATACAGCGAAACACCACATTTATTATTATAAGAAGTAGTATTATATTAATTATTAAAGTTTATCGTGCTTAATTTTTTAATTATATAGCGGATAATGTGGCAACGGTTTACCTGGTGGTAAGAGATAACTGTCACTTAGGATAACCTCACTGCAATCCATTCTGTACTGTTTTGTCAGCTTTTTAGGCCACTACGGCAAATTAAACTCAGTGGGCGTCCTACTGGACGCTACTATAACTCAGTGAAAAATAAAAGTTCGATTTAAATT
>DWCF01000748.1:0-39160 GCA_018230265.1 Delias oraia
ATAAATATGAATAGCACCGTGCAATTTAGCAGGTACATACGCAACGATAAATGAAACATTATGATTTTACTCACCAATCTGGTACCCACATCTGGTACTAAATTAAATCTAAAACTAAAACGAAAAACTAGAACGTCACTTTGAATTTTCTTTACCTGCCTCATAAAAACACTTCAAGGCATAGCTAATTTTATTTCTTGGTTCTGAACTTTTTTTATAGTAAAAAAAAATATTTTTTTTTATAAAAGTATCGATAAATTTCCTGTTTTTTATTTGTCCAGTAAAGTATTCATTGACGACAAAGAGTTTTCTACACAACTGTAGACATTTTTTATTTGAATTACTCATATTAATAAGATTTAGATATCAGTAATTTTCACGGAAACGACAAAAAAATATCATTATAATAAATCGTACATTGCTGAGAATTTTACACGTGCACTATTATTTAAAATAAGTTTAATAATATATTATTATATTAAATATTCATAGTCTTTCTGTTCCATTCCTGGATATTATTTTGAATTTTATTACAATGATATGTGTAATAAGACGGGTGTATTAGTAAAACCCCAAATGTGTGTCAATATGAAAAAATATTACATGGAAATCTATAAGTCTAATAGGGAATACTTGTCCTAAAGTAGCTAATATGATGAGTTAACATTTTATAAGCAAGTGTTCACTATGTATGAGTAGATTATATATTCATGAGGACTAATAAGATGATCTTCAGAAACATCTGAAAATCTTATGTAACATAATTTCTTATATTTAAACAAGTATAATTAATTTTGAACTGTAAAAAAATTGAAGACATTCAGTACAATTACTGTCCATTTGTTTAGTATCTAAATATAATAACAAATATATACTTTTTTTAAAAATTGTATTGTGACAGAGTATAAGAGTAGAATAGATAAATTAAAAAAAATTAAAAGTTTGCACTTTATTTCTATTGAAAAACAATTTTTTTTTCTGAGAGTCATAACCATTTAAACATTACAATTTTGATAACTTGGTCAGTAGTTGTGATACTAAAATTGTTATTATTAATGTTTCAATTAGTAATCTAGGTTTATAAAGTATGTTTCAACATGGTACGGTTAATTGTGTTTTTCAACTTATCCAAGTTTTATAATATAATATTTTTGGTACAGGTTAGTTTTAGTATGAGCAAAATTTTTTCAAAAATCTTTAATTTTAAAATACACATCATAATTTTATAGATTTCTAAAGCAACATTATTGCCACAAACTTTGGGTTTTAAATGTTATTAGTTATTACTGAATATTGGTGTATCGACTTACAAAATTGCAATCAAGCAGTAGGTAGGTAGTAATATGAATATGTTTATTTTAACATTCTTGCTGCAAAAATGACCTATTAAACTAAATCAGAACAGTTCTGCATTAAATTATTTTATATAAACTAAAATAACTTTGACTTTGTCATATTTACATTGTCTAGGGACTAATTATTAGATAAGGTCCACAATTATTACTATTTTACATCTAATTCACTTTCCAAAGCCACCCCTACAGTTTGGGCTACTCTCTACAACTTTGTCACTCTCATCCCACTGTTCTGGGGTTTTGGCTACTATTGATAAAGCATGTACTCCAGAGCGCAACTCCTCTTGAAGTATCTCATTAACTAATCTATGTCTCTGAAAATAATTTAAATAATTAATAAAATTAATTAACATATAAATATTAAGTGTAGATATATAACCTGAGTAAAATTATAGAGAACAAGATACATACTATAATGACATACTGAAAAATATTATAATTGGTTTGGGAAATGAATGATATATAATTTTTTTTATTGGTGGCAAACCAGCAGGTGGCTCATCTAGGGCAGCAATCCTCTGCCTATGGACCCCAGAACTTGCAGAGCCTCAATTATATTGGCGTATTAATAGATAGGATCCAAGCTCGTGTTGGTTTGGAAATACCTCTGCAGGCAACTGATTTCACAGACTGGTGGTGCTTGGCACAGAATGTATACAGATTAATCTTTGTATTCTGCCTTGATCTATGACAATGAAATTTAGCTGTAGGTATTATTCTGGACATCTACTTAGAATATTACACAAAATATTGTTTTAAACATACACATATCAGTGAATATAAATATATATTTGAATACCTTAATCAATGGTAAGCCATCAAATTTGTCAGACACAACGACAACCTTGAAATGAGTTTCGGCGCCCTTGGGCACATTATGCATATATGACTCATTTATCACCTCTAAATGCTTTGTTTGTAACGCTGTCTCCAGTTTCGTTTTTATCGCATTAGCAACAACGCCACTGAGAGATGTCATTTTCCTTGTCACAAGGTCACTTATTAATCTACCTGTAATAATTTCAAGAGTTGATTGCTAGCAATTATAGTAAAGAAAAGAAAAATATTCGCTATGATTGTTTATAAATTAACCTTACCGTGCTGAAAGCTAAGAGACATGCCGTGCCTATTTTTAATCTTATTTCTTCCTTACTGGTTTATAATATGGATCCTCTGTACATATTATACGATATAGACTTCAGAATTTATAGTAAAACTAATTTGAATAACTTTATCGTGTGAGACGAATATAAAAATTACTTCTAAAATTAAATATGAAATTCTACATAACGTCAAGTGTCAGCACTGATGTTGTTGTGCGAAGTCAAAGTCAATGCCAATTGCCAAGGACGATACTAATAATTGTACAGAATATTCAAATATGTATGTATTTATAATGAGAAACGACGTATTTGTTATATTTAACTTTTACACTTTTTCTAAATAATTCACTTTTATACTTATTCTAAATCACAGCGGTGTAGGGTCAGAAATTGTAGATTTTTGCAAAAAGTTCAAACAGCATTCCTTTTTTCATTATTTCCAAGTATTTATAGACGGAATTGATATTGGTACTTTTCTGAGTTATAATAGTATAAAAAATAATAATAAATCAATATAATTACGAATTATTTAAAAAAATTGTAAATTGAAGATATAATAGATGTAAATTGAAGAAAACTGTGAGCGCTATAATTATTATAGGCCGGCATAAAACAAAATATTCCGAAACCAATATTAATATTAGATATTATGGAAAAAATGAAAGATGGCAATGACTAGTTTCTTTATATATTAAATATAATATGAAAGATATATAGTATAAATACAAAATAAGGAATTTTACAAATTACCCTATTAACACGAGGGTTTTTATAGACAAAGGTGAATTTAGCTAATTTCAGAGATTTGTGTGATTCTTGCCAAATAGGGGTGTGTTGGTGTACCTAATTATCGCTCTCGAGAATTAGGTTATGATTACGACATTGTGTACCTGCATTAAGATGTTTACTGTTGTGTAAAGGACACAATAAGTTATCCTAATTTCAAATGCCTCTATATGCATAAAGCACAAATTATTTATTATTTAGCATTCAATAAAAAGTATTCCTTTAAATATGATTAATTAAATCAGACATACTTTAGGTACTATTTCATTTTAATTGCGTTTACGATGTTTTTGATGCAAATTAATTACGCTTAGTAAAAACTTGGATGATTAAATAAAGGACCTATTATTGTACTCCTTCTACAATAAGGAAATGAATTAATCAATTAAGTGTATCGTTAAATGTGAATACTAATAATTTATGACTGAAATAATATTATCTATAAAAACTATGGAGTAGTGTTTTTTCAATCATTCACTATGTTGAAACTGCTGTTGTATGTGTTCTCAATATCGATGGTCGGAGGAAGAGAAATAGTAAGTTTTCCTAAAGCTTTATACATAGTATTATTCTCTATGATAGCTAATTGCCCTTTTTAAATTTTATACTTGGTGCTATGTAATGTGTCATTTGAAAATCTTGATTGATTAATTTCAGGATTACATCAAGCCACCCCAATCAGTACTAACAAAGCTATTCGAAATTTCATTTAACTGTATCAAAGAAACCAATGTTGACGCGGAGACTGTTAACAAATTGATAACATGGTCCTTTAAAAACACGGCGAGCGTTAGAAAATTTCTATTCTGCTTTTTAAATAAAGCAAAGTACGCAGATGATGATGGTCATTACATTGTACAAAATATCGTTCCCTTACTAGGGCATAATAAGAAAAAGGATGAATTTGAAAGTGTTTTAAAAGAGTGTAACAAACTTGAAGGAAAGGATAAATATGATACATTATTTAAAATATACACTTGCACTCACGACAAAACACCTATATTATTTTCTATCTAAAATTAGATTTAAGGTCTCATTGTTATTATTACATGTATTATTTCAGGATTAGTAAATAATTGTAAAGCACATTTGAAATAATAAAACCCCACTCTCCGCTATATTATACCATAAAAATATATTTATTTAACTCAATGCATGAAAGCAGAGAATCGGTGGGGAGTGGGGTTTACGTCAATTGGTAGCCAGGCTCTTGGGAATTCAATTGATACAAGAATTAAAGACCCAAGGTGCCTGTTAGAGGCTTGAATTTGTAAATCAGGCATTGTGCGTTTTTCATCGTTTAGCAACTTTCAAGAATTCTCACTACTAGCGTGGAACAAATCGGAAAAGCAAGCATCAGAAACCCCTACATTTGCCTAAATTCACCGTATGGGCTGCGATGTTGGCGCGAGGAATTATCGGCCTTTATTTTTTTGAAGACAAAAAGAGGCATGCAGGAACCGAGAATTGAAAGAGTTATGTGAAGATGGTAGACGACTTCTTGGTGCCTGAACTGCAAAAAAAATATGGCTATAACAAAACAACATGATTTGAGCAGGACGGAGCATCGTTTCATACGTCCAAGTTATGAGTTCGTGAAATTTTCCTATGCAATTTGATCTACTAAATAGGTGATATGTCGCCGTCATATCTAATTTTAGTACTTAATTTAACTAATGTCGTGGGGGTCTACATTTGCACAATATTATTTTTAAGAAATAAATTCCCAATTTCTGTAGTTTTATAATGAATAAATTTTTTTTCGATATTGGACTTATTTTTTTGAAATTGATCGATTAAATATAAAATTTATTTTGAGATATCCGATATAAGATATTATATTAGATTAAAAATGAGTAGTTCTGTGCCATTTAGTATAAAATTGTATATACGCAACGATAATAGAACATTCACACATCGTTCCCAACTTTCTGTTCTCAAATGATTCTGTATTATTCGATGTCTCATCTGATAATAATATTTAGACAATTGACTCGAAAGAGAGGAGAAAAGTTCAATGTTTTCCTTAGAATAACCTGTCTCTTAAAAATACTTCTAGGCCTAGCGAATTCCAAGATATTCTGAATTCTTTGTTCTTCATGTTTTTATAGTCAAATGTATACAATATTTAGCTATTTTATTTATGTATATATATGTTTGCTAGCTATGTTTTTTGTCTATTCTTAATTAATTTACAACTGAAAAATGTTTTAGATGACAATAATATTCATTGAACAGACAAAAAAAATGTCATTATAAGAAATCATATATTACACTTCGAGAATTTTACACATGCACTATTATTTTTAATTATTCAAAACACAGATATAATTAATTAGTAAACTAAAATATCTAAGTATTTCTGATTCATTACTGAAATTAATTTTTAAATTTTTTTACTAAGCTACTGATTTTACTTGATTACAATTAAGCTAAGGTTAGTGGGTGTAATAGTAAACTAAACGTTAATTTTTTTTTTATTCTATAGCGGACCACGGACCAGGTACTGTATGGTAAGAGAGTACCACCCATGAACAAGCGCCCCACAGTCCACGCATTGGTTGTGTTGCCGGCTTTTTAGGCCGCTTAAGCGCTTAGGCACTTACACACTCTGTGCAACGTTGACCTCCACCACGACTTAGAGCTCCCCACTATAGCCCAATGGATACAGCTAACGAGTGAGCACTACTTCGCTAGCGCCGAACACCACCCAAATCCACTCGTGCGCCACAGCGCTGATTACATCTCTCGAGTGATCAAACACAAACGGAGACCCAGGGACGTATTACACGACCCTATCACAATAGCTAACAACAAGCTGATACCCTCCCGTGAGGATTATAACATAAACTCAGATGGTAGGGTTCTGTTTAGGGACCGCGATAACAACCACCTCCGCCGGATACGGAGGCGGGGACCTAGCTACGTCGCCAGACTCACGCCGGTGAGCTTCCGACGGGCTGTTCGGGGCCCATGACGCCACGGCGGTCCACGTCAAGGTTCGTTTCTCGCAAGAGACGCCCTTGTGCTAATCAAATTCACGGCGAATCCAAAAAATTCGCCCCAAAAGGCCGTATGACGCTGTGATGGCTGTATGGCGGGCAGCAAATAGCCCTTTCAAAAAAAAAGTCACTCTGCGAAACACAGTACAAGAACCGTTTCACGATGAGCATTCTATAATATGTGGAAATAAATTTCAGTGGAAGTCAATTTTAAAAGTAGTTTATTTAATCTTGTTAAATTTTATATTCTTTCTCGATTGTCTGTCGTTATTAAAAGTAGAAACGTACAATGCAACGCCACGTACCTACCTGTAAACTCGTTTAAGAAATCATGACGGTTCCGTTAATTTTTATTGTCGCCTCGCAGCAAACAGGTTTATTTGAAACTGAAAACCAGATAGGCGATTGCCATAAACAAGTCTTTTGAATCTTTATTGATATTATATTTATTGATCCTTTAGTAAAGCAGATATAGTATTAAGTGCAAACTCTTATCATTATTTTGAATATGTATAACGTAGTTACGAAAAATAGTTTAAAACAACTGCATAATAAAGCAATAATAGACTTTCATTTTTATTTACTTTGACAGACACCCTATTGGTTATTCGTGAAGCCGATTTTTCTCCTTCCATTTCGCTGATGTATGGCTCGATCAAATAATTCCGTTTATCTTTTTCGCTTTACGGCCTTTTTGTGGAAACAATCCCCGGCTCCAACTGATATAGACGAGCTTTTAAGTTTTTGATTTGTGATGTATTTGAAATTATGTTACGTAGTATAAGAATTGTTTGATGTTTTTATGGAATCCATCACGTAGGAATTTTCTAGTTATAAATCCTGAAGCATATGCGGTTTGGATGCACTTATTGAGCCGGCTCATCCGAAGTGATACCACGGGCTCGCAGAATACTCAGCGTGAAATGGTACTTGTACTCGAAACAGTGTTTCTACTGTGTTTCGCTGAGTGCGTGTGGATATTGGAGGCCCTTAAAATGCCGCTTAACTAGGGTAAAAAGCTTCCAACACAACCAATGCTTGGAATGTGACGCTGTTATCCATGAGCAGCGGTGTTCTCTTATATATAGGTGATCCACCTGCTCCGTTGTCTGCTTTACCATAACAAAAATCGCTCATCTGTTTAAAAGAACAACTTGGTACTCTAGTATTTCATCAGATTTAGTTCATTTACTACATTTACAGCGTTACCAACCTCATTTCCATCTTTTCATGAGTTTTAGGTATTGAAACATAAATTTTATATTAATAATTAAATCGCAAACGGGATCCTTCATCACCTTCAAGCCTATATTTGCAAACACACAACGTATCCTGTATCCTTCAACAAGACCGTACAATGATTTATTAAAATCAATTTAGTAGTGATGTGTGAAATTAGACGCGAAAGCGTAGTAGGCGGACTAAGTTAAGTTCGTATTTTTAAAAAAGCAGCACTGAACTCTCAATCCTTTTCTGTTGTTTTTTCATAGTTAGTTTGTATTTACAATTATCATGATCATTGATGGTGTTATTTATTATGATTTTAAACTGATTTTTTCCCTACTTTGCTTGTGTTATAGGAATGACATGAAGAAAATGGATATTGTATAATTAATTGTAAATGTAGGTATATAGTGCCTGACGCGCACGGAAAAAGTTGAAGCATCGCACCACTAAAAATATTTTAAAAAATGAAAATATCGTGGTAAAAATATATTGAAACTGGTCGAGTTGAAATGATAAATCCTAATTCAGTCTGCAATTTCTTAGTTCAAAATAAGACACAAACGATCGTTACATAGCTAAGCCGATATTTAGCAATCTGCATTTCCGATTGTAAAATCCGAGCAATCCATAAACAAGAATTTACGGCTATACATTCCATTGTCGCATTTATTCACTTGGCTGCTTTTATCCTTGTTGAACATTAATCTGCGCCTGACACCGACACTGTGCTAGCCGAAATCCCGGCTCACAGCAAGGTTTTATCCAATACCGATGAAATACTGTATTGATTTATCTCTGCGGAATTTTGTATTGCAATTCTTATAATTAAGCATTCTGTTGTTAAAGTTTTAATCTCTGTATCTAAAAACAATATATTACAGCAGATATGTACCCAGTTGTGAAGCTGATATCGTCCCAAGAGGATAATAACATAAACTCAGATGGTAGGGTTCTGTGTAGGGATCGCGATAACAACCGCCTCCGCCGGATACGGACGCGTGGACCTAGCATCGTCGCCAGACTCACCCCGGTGAGCTGCAGACGGGCTGCTCAGGGCCTCATGACCCCGTGACGGCCCAAGTCGAGACGCCCTTGCGCTAATCGCGGCTAAAAATCAAATTCAAGCCTATGGATCGCCCCAAAAGACCGTGTGAAGCTGTGATGGCTGTATGGCCGGCAAATAGCTCTTAAAAAAAAAAGTTCCTAGTTATTTATTATATTCCGACTCGGCTGTTCGTGGGGTTGGTAGAACGTGTAATATGTACATATAAAACACGTTCATGTAATCATAATAACTTATTTATATTTCAAAAAACTGCAAGCACACCCTTACTTTACTAATAGGTACTCTATAGTGTTTTTTATACTGTTAACTAATCCATTTCGGAAGCTGAAAAACATTTGCTCATAGAATATGAATGGTTGAATCCTATCCAATATCACTAAAATATTAAACGTTAACTGATGCTGTGTATAACAGTATTAATGAATTGCTATACAAGAATATTCGATATCGGTTAACCAATTCAATGACCGAATATTACAAAGCACTGGATTTGAATAATTTTTAATTACATATTTCTAAGCAATATAAATTTATGTTATTTTGCACAAATATATCACAAGTAGCTGATACAAAGTTACTTCAATTGTTAAGTGATCTTCTATCTACGTACATAAAAATTTGCAAGTTTGATTTTTATCATTCAAAAGTTTTAAACTTAAGTTCAAATAAATCTTATCAGTATTATTGTAATTTCACTCGATAGTATAAAAGTATTAAATTTTATCTTATAATACAAAATGTTGGCTATTGAAACATCGAGCTAAGCTGTCACGTGTGGCTTGTCCCGGCACTTGCGTGACTACAATACTGTGAAACCGAACACGCCACTTCAACGTGACGACGCCGGATATTAGTTCGTTCACAGCACTGTCTGACATCTGTATCGAGCAGCATGTCTATTTATAAAGCGATCAAACGCACTCCACTGCGATGTTTTATAAACAGAACAGATTCGCGTTTAAAAAGCTGTCCTATAATTTGAAAATTGGAAATATTGCAAGGCATCTATTAAGTATAAAGTATTTACTAATTGGCATTCTTTGACTATATATTATTCACCCGTTGGAGAGCCATGCTGACGCACTAATTGGGCCGGCTCGCCCGACTTGATACCACGGGCCCACAGAATACTCAGCGTGAAGCGGTACTTGTACTGTTTCGCAGAGTACGTGAGGATATCGGAGGCTTAGACTTTGGCGCGATTATCTAAGGGCGGCGGTGTTCTCTTACCACATAGGAAACCCACCTGCACAGTTTTCCACTAGAATTAAAAAAAACCTATGGGTGGAGCAAACACGTGCTACGCACTCTCGGTCTATCTTGGGGCTGATGCTTCTCTCGATACCTTTCTGATGTACCACACGTATCGCTCACATGTACGCTGCCAAAATTGTTTTGGACTGCTACGATTTCTTCGTTCCTGCGGTTTCTATTCCAGAGAGTGTTGTGGAATGTGGTTAGAATCTCTGTGGAGATTGTAGACATCTTATTGTATGAAACACGCATATATTTTATAATAACTAAAATATATAAACCCATTAACGTATATACCTAGTAATTTAAAACACGAGTAGGGATCTAAAAGTCGGTTCAAAGATAAATTAATTACACGTGGAACGCAATAAGTCATCTACATATAACACACAATATGTAACAAATTCTCTCCCACTAAACTCGTAAAAGCGTCAGCTACTTTTCACAACCTTTTGTTAAAATTTCTTAAATTCATCACAGTTCGCTGACGAGAGTAATAACTGGTCGTGCTTATTTCAAAAAACGACTTTCCTTACTGCTAAGCCATTGATCGTTATGACAATTCAATATTCCTCACGGTCTTATATTTTCGAGATCTTTCTTTAAAAGAAGTGTTCTATATTAATATGCCGTATATGCATCTTTAGGCCACATACAGCTAAAATAACTAAACCGATATATATTTTACATGTAAGCCATTTTTGGTAAAAAAGAAAAATACAATTTTTTTGATTTGATCCGGTTTGGAGGTAACTGACATCCTAGATTAACACATACGCTATGATTTATACTGAAATTATGTAGATTGGCTGAAAAATAATAAAAAATGTCACATAAGTGCGAATCAGTTGCGTACCGGGGATAAATACGTCTGCTGGGTCTACTAATGTATCAAGAATTTCTTAGGTTAGAAGAAAACATTAAATATTTTCCAGTCAATATCCAGTTTTATAATTATAACATGGATATGAAATGTTAATGACATATATCTATAATTTATTTTATAGACGGAATCGTGCGAGTTATTGATGTTTGTTGCAGTTTCGTAATTACCTTATCAATTGTATGACATAATGATAGTTTTTTAATAGTCTTTGTATGTAAATAATAGATTCATAATAATTGTCGGCTGTTACAATAACATTGTTGAGGTTGGCCGGCGGTTGTTAAATTTAAACTGATGGAAAGGAATTAAAAGGAATTTTAGCATTTGAAAGATTCTATGTGAAGCATATTTCTTTTGAAGATCCTATTGACTTGACAAATCGCATTTATTCGAATTTTAGGTTTTTAAAGAAATATGTTACATAAAAACTGAATATGGAATTTTTTAAATGGAAACGGTAGCAAACGAGTAGGAAACTCACTTGAGTAAGCGGTTCTCCACCACTCTGGACACTCTCAGCCCTTGCAGAGTCACGGGTGTGTTGCCGGCCTTTAAGGAATTTAATTTTTATTCTATATAGTCATCGCCGCCCATGCGCAACCGCACACATTCCCTGCATTGGTTACTTTTTTACAATACTTAAGCGAACGTTTCAAGAGCCTCCGATATCGTCCCTCACTCTGCCAAACACAGTAGAATTATCGTTTCAAGTAGAACAACCATTTCATGTTGAGTATTCACTTCGCACGAGCCAGCTCAATTAGTGCGTCAGTATGTATATATTATATTATGCTTCATCATGGCACTCCCACGGGTGCGACAATATTAAGACACTCGCCCGGCCACTGTCAAGCCCTTCCAGAAACCGAAAAAATTATAAATAAATTAATTATAATTCCATTAAATTATATATAAATTATAATTTTCCGGATCGGGATTGTAACCCGATACCTCTCGCTTCATGGTTAAATTATTATACCACTTAGCTACGAGGCTCTCATAATAATATATATCTCATAATAGCCTGGTTTTCACCACGTTTCACCTATTTTGTAAATAAATTATTGTTCATCATATATTTGTTTATTAAACCTAGCTCCAATGTCAGTGGTGTAGATAAGTATGACAGCAAATGTATTTAGGTTTTGGCCGTTCGTTAGTATTAATTGGCTTAGCGAGCTTTGTCTTTTATGGGGACTAGGCCGTGTTAATCAATGAAATCTGCTTGTTTTGTCACTTGTGTCATCCGATTTACAGGCGGTTGCAGAGGTATACTATTTAACATATCTATCCAAGATGAATACTTGTATATTGCTTGATATAGATTCCAAATCTTTCGTTCTAATATACTCAGCCCGAATTTGCATCGATTTAACAAAAAGGGGTGGAACTTTAGATTTTTGTGAAATGTTTATAGCGACAAACAGAGGAAGCCCATTAGCCATTAGCCATAAGCCAGGCTATTAGCTTTAAATATTATATTTTTCCAATTTTTATGTAAATCTGAGGCATAAGTGAGAGAGACTCGTAGGATTAATGGTCCGTAATGATAATTAATAAGGAGATCACTAGCCGTAGCCCGCCTTTACGAGAAAGTATTGTGTTAAATGTCTATCACAGTACAAACTATGAAAGTAACTATTCTTACATAAATAATAGCTGGTAATACATTGTGTAGTTATTAATTTGTTATCAAATTGTTATGTCTAAATTCAATTTTTTTGATAACAACATGTTTCAATGCATCAATATTCATTAAACAATTAATGTTCCATCATTGTCCGATGCACAAAATATAATTGAAATTATAAACTAATGTTATATTCATAGATTCATGTTTTTAAAGCTTATAATCAAAATATTATATTAACATATAAAATTCGTTTTTTTAGTACTAATATAAGGTCTAAAATTGATAAATTTGTAATGGTTATCAAAATTAATGATAAATTAAGTGGTATTCTGTGTCTTTGTAAACCATCGCACTGCCTTATGAATCCAAATTCCACTACGGTTCGTTACGAAATGTCGCGACGGTCAAACATCCCAATCAGGAAAACACTTGTTTGCACATCTCGCCCATAAATTGGATGGCTTCATAGGATGATGATTCATACAGATATGTGCTTTATGGTAATATAATAGAGGCGAAAGTCCCCCGTAATGATTCAGTGTTTTAAAAACTCATTGTGGTACTTTATCATACGTTTTGAGTGTTCGTTTACGAATATGTTCAGGTTTCCGATCCGGAATTTAGCAGGTATTATTCACTACAGGTATATCACTAAGGCTTTTGTCGACGTGTAAAATATTTAAATATAAAATAGTATGGTTAAGGTGGGGATAAAATACAAAGAATAAATTAAATGTTTATTTGGAAAAATTTCTTTAGTATCTTAAATTAGTCTCATGTGACAAAATAAAAACTGAAACGGCAATTATTTTCTCTTTTGGAACCACACAGGTCACAAAAAGCCATAAAGTATATCATGAGCTCAGCTATAATGAATAGAAGGAAGTAATAAGAAATAACGTCACGTATTTGTGCACAGATTGTTACGATCCTTGCCTGTCGCGTTACGTAACCGCAGTTGAGCTATAAAAGATGCGATTTTAACCATTTCCTTTTAAACTAGTTATCTATTGAATAGCAGACCATAATAATGTACGCAGAAAGTTATGTCACATAATTTATAAGAAACTATATATTATTTTTCCAAGGTAGTAGGTATACGTAATTGAAAATATTCATCGCCAATTATGTATGAGACATAAAAAATATATTTTTATAGTGTATTTTATAATGTAGGATTAACAATAAATGTTATTTTCTGTTAATAGTTTTAATAATTTTATCGATGTAACACGGATTAGGGGTAAATTTTAAAATTTGGCGACTATTTTGGGCTGATACTAAAGTAATAAGTTTATTTTATATGAGTATTACTTGGGATCACAAAATAATAACTTAGTTTTTTAGCTTAAAATATATTAAAAATATTGTTAGTTTTTTGTTTCATACAGTACTCGATACTAGATACTAGATAACATTGTATGCAACAGCGAAACTAGGGGGCTGTTTGATTTGTGGTAATTGTTTCAGTATAATTGAAATGTATTTGCCGTGTCGTGGCAATAGCTGCGGTTACAACAAAAGAACATTTCATACAAATTCTTTCTCTTAGCAATCAAATATTAATCAGACTTTTTGACATCATAAAACTTGACGGCTACATCAGCAAAGTTAAGAAACCTTTTCTTATTACGATAAGAAACCTCTGTGAAAGTTGAAGACGCTAGAAGAAATATTAATAATTTATCATCAGGCAATAGTTTTTAAGAAAGTTTGAAATTGTCATGATAGAAGAGCCATGCTGAAGCACATGCTTATACACTAAATGGGCCGGCTCATCCAAAGTAATACCACGGGCTCACAGAATACTCAGCGTGAAACGATACTTGAACTGTGTTTCGTTGAGTGAGGGAGGACATCGGAGGTGCTTGAAGTTATGCCGCTTAAGCGGCGTAAGAAGCGGGCAATACAACCAAAACGCGGACTGTGGCGTGGTTGTCCATGAACGGCGGTGTTCTCTTACCATATAGAAGAACGACCTGCTCCATTGTCCGCTATATCATAAAAACAAAAATAAAATGATTGGATTTAAAACGAGATTATAGAAATTAATCATGGCTTAGCTTATTTTATGTTCATGTATTTTAACGTACTTAAATTTTAGCTGACCTGAAGTATTAAGAATAAATTAGCACGAGTACTGTTCAGTCTTTGTTCACGGATATGTTAATTATGCTTCTTTATAATGATGTATCTAACTTTAAATATTGTGACTTCTAAAAAGTGTTAGACTTTACTTGAATGCTGTCAATTACGCAAACGGAAAGATAAAGTATTCACTGGCTCTTAGATTAACAGCAATGTAATTCACGTATTTTTTTAAACACACAGTAACTATGTAACTAGTGATTGAGATGTATTGAAATTATGTTCTTAATATGCAAATGATTTTTCTCAATGGTCTTTTCAAATATGCCTTGTCATCCTTTTTAACTTGAAGACTTAAGTGTCGGCTTTACTACGGGACATTTTAGTAAATAAAGCTTTATTGAAAGTGATTTTTTTCCTTTACAATACGTCTTTTCCTACTGCTTAAAATTAATACATCGCCTCACGAGAATTCAGCCAATTGAAAGCAAATTGGAATTGTATTATTTCCCGTGAGATTCTTTCGTTATTGCTTCTGACTGCCACTTCTGTATGCATTGCTTTTGACAGAATAGTACTACATATTTTGAAATAAGCAACTGTATGGATAATTGTTTTTGAATGATAATCATTATGCTATCATTTGATTGGTAGAGATTTTGCAAATAAATTAATCAATGTTACACTGGAACGTTATGTCAATTTAATATATAACATTGTGCAATTTGTAACATACGAGTATAAGATTTTATTCGACCATTGATATGGAATAGCAAGATAAATTCGTATTAATATAAATAGTTATTGAACGTTGTTTTGACATGAAAATTATAAGAGTTAGATATATATTATCACAGATTTAATAGATATTTTTATGCTCCATAACTTTTGTTTAGAATTTAATCTAATAGTTAAGACAGCGTTTATGGAAAACATTTTAGTTCGATCGTTTTGTTTTTGACTTACTTTGCAAGTTACTACTGCTACGGAAACTCTTTTTCAATTTTTGTGTTAAATTATAATTATCACGGAATACTCAGCGTGAAATTCTAGTTGTACTTGGAACGGTGCTTCTACAATGACTACTACTACTACGGTGATTCTTCGCTGAGTGAAGATATCGGAGTGATATAGAAATGCCGTTTAAATGGCGTAAAAAGCCAGCAGCACAACCGATGCGCGGACTGTAGCGCGCTTGTCCTGGGCGGTGCTGTTCTCTTACCATATACCCTACCTGCCCTACCTGCTCCGTTGTCTGCTATACCATAAAAAATAAATCATTCACACATAACGTAGCTTTCTGTTACTAACAAAATATTAGCTCTTTATAATATTAGTATAGATACAGTATACGACCATTCGTTCGCCAAATGTTCAGACTTTATTTTGCTCATTCAGTCGCAATCGGTCTCGATTAAGCCTGTAAGCGAGCAATGACTATTGATGTTTGTCCCCATTCCCTTTGCTGAATGTCATTCGCGCAATAATCCTGACATATAGGGTATTTTCAGAACGAAAATTTGCCAAATTGCAACATTTGTTTTGTACCGCTTTACAGGGCATACATACGAGAGGATCGTAACATTCAATTCATGATATTCGTGAATTTTCTTACAGTTTTGAAATGTTGCAGCTAATAAAAAGATTTAATAATAAATTCACTTCCAAGCGGAATGCTAAGCAGCATCTATGCCCATTCGTAATTAAACAATTAAATTTCGGACTCGTTTCACAATGCAATTTAGACTATTTAATCTCTGGATTGAGTTTCTTGTATATTTTTTTGTGTGGGAAATAGTAGTTTTGTTTATTGAATATGAAAATATTACTATAAACGATACTTAAGTGTTAACAAACACGTCAAAAATCATACGTCTGTCAAATAAAGATTAAAAGAAGAAAAAGGTGGAACAACGCCCAGTGTACCTACACCCTTTTGTAACAATAAATTATGAAATTCTATAATAAACATTCATAAAAATACTTAAGGTAGTAGTGTAACATAAATATTACTAAACGTTTATAAATTATGATTTTATGTTAAAGAATTTGTAAAAAATTAAGAATCGTTACAAAATAGTGTATCAGCAGGTATTTTGATTCAAAAAAGTCGGTGGAATCTATTATCTTTAAAAGTTATATATATCATTTGAGCCTTCGTGGCTCCTGGTTCGGCAGATATAATAAGATACTATATTTCCACCCCAATATTGTTTCATTGATTTTTGATTTAATGCCTCTTGTAGAACAAAAAATGTATGTGGAACAAAAATAAGGTGATAATAAAATCAACGCGTAGGGAAAGTGGATTTCAGATACTAGAACAGAGATTTTTATTTAAGAAATCTTATTGCTATTGTGAGTTTTGTTTATAGGACATATACTTAAACAGTATTGTTATAGACAAAGTTCTCTTACTAGGTAGCATCTACCGTGGGCTTAGAATATACATAAATAACCATATTATATAATTACTAAATAGCTGTATGATTAGTAAAACATCGATGTTTAATATAAACGATACCGAACCAGTAGAAGTGTCCTAAAGGACACATTCAAAGACAAAAAGATGAGAAAAAACCAAAATATAAAACTCTGGGTATATTAAAAATAACTGAATAGACATAGTTGATTACTTTTTAATTTTTGTATGGTAATAACGGTTTTAAACGCGCAGGAGGCTCACTTAGGGTAAGCGGTCTTCTGCCCATGGACAATTAAATGAAATTACTCAAACTGAGAAAAATGAATTTGTTTTTAGCATATATTAAAGCTCTAATTTTATAAATATAATATTAATTAAACATAAGAAAAAACCAGTATATTTTTCAATAATCGCTTCAAAAGCAGATCTATCTAAAACTTTTATAAAAGACATTATGCTCATTAGTTTTAAAAATAGATAATTTTTCACTTTCATTTTTAGTTTATTTTGATTTAAATCGTATCAATTATGTCCTTTGAAGTATAGTCATCTCTTTTTGTGCAAAAATTGTTTTTTATTTAATATTTTAATGGCATTTATTATATTTTCGCCGTGTTTATTAAAGTTGATAGGGTTGCATGGTTTTTTCTTATTTAGTATAAGCTCACATATGTCGTTGGATTACATTACATATATTCAAAAAACAAAAAATGACTCTTTAATGTTTTAGTAATCATAATGACATTATGTTGACAGAGCGTAAACAAATTGAAAAAACGGAGTTATCTTACAAAAAGTACAATTCATTGTTAAAGTACATTTTAATTGTTTATGAATATTGACTTATATATTAACAATATCAAAAAATATTTTCAAGAAGTTTATTAATTGCAGCTGCATGTAATATTAAGATTATCTTATAAAGATTATGTATGGATTGAGCCGGTTTATCGTTTTAGCAAGTTAAAGCCTAATGTCGTATTAATATTAAAGCGTATCTCTTGAATACCTCTCTCTTTCTTGAAGAAATCTAGTGCACGACCTACAAAGAGGTTGCAAACATCACTCGCTCTTTGCACATTTGAAAGGATTTTATTCACGTCACTGGGCGAAAGTAGTGGGTGGAAATTCGACAGAGATGTCAGGTAATACCGCCGTATTTACTTTAAGAAATGCGGTTTACCTTTCGAGTGTTTGAGAAAATACAATACGAAAACATTGGGCATTTTATTTTACATACTGAATGTAATATCCAGTAATGGCGGGGTATTGGAAGAAATTTAAATAACATCGGATTTTACTAAAAAGCGTATTTTTGAGATAGCATGGATATATTGTTATAGAAAACGCTATAATTTAAGGTAGATTAATAGCGTCTGTATTATTTGATTTAAGTTTAGATATTACTTGTTTCTAGTATACGTGAAAGTAATATTCTTAATTTTTTATTTTTACGTTATAGCGGACAACGGAGCAGGTGGGTCTCCTATATAGAGAACACTGCTGCCCAAGGAAAACTGCGCCACATTCTGCGCTTTGGTTGTGTTGCCGGCTTTTTACGCCACTTAAGCGGCATTTTTCGAGTGGCGACCGCGTACCGGAAAACGCAGAGCGGGACGTCCCGCCACACAATGGAAAGACGATCTCACGAAGGTCGCGGGAAACCGCTGGATCCAGATCGCTCAAGATCGCAACAGGTGGGCGTCTTTGGGGGAGGCCTATGTCCAGCAGTGGACTTGAATAGGCTGACGGTGAAGCGGCATTTTAAGTACCTACGATATCCTCACTCACTCAGCAAAATACAGTAGAGGCACTGTTTCAAGAGCAATTACAATTTTACAAAGACTATTCTGTGAGTCCATGCTATCACTTCTAAAGAACAATCACAATTAGTGCATCCGCATATGAGTTAGCATGGCTATCCCATGGGTGAAAAATTTTCACTAAAACACACGCAGCTATATACCTACAATGTACTTTTTAACGAAGTCATTTTTATACAATTATGCTGAATGAAATTATCCTGAAAAATGCTGTTTATACTGAAATAAAAATTGAGCGATTTGAATTAATAAATTAGTCAGCCTTGGTGGTAACAAACGGTTTACTTCAATGTAAATTCCTCGAAGCGAGGTGTTATTTCGTAGCATGCGCAAATCTCTTACCAAGAGCAACACTGACTTATTGTTACATTACATGTTACATCTGACTAAACGATGTAATGTTCAATATATAGATACAATACAAACTATATTAGAGCTAAGGCGTATGACAGACATGCTGCATATTCATTTCTCATATATATATAACCCTTTTAGCCTCACATTGCTTTCGGCATTTTATAAAACTCTATGGTGTATTATACGCAACTCATTTCAAAATGATTAAGATACACAATCTATAGTTTATTGCTTAAAAATTGTCATAAGGATATATTGGATTGGTAAATTCAAATATTACTAATTTCCTAGATTTATATATATATTGGTCATAGAGGGGTTATTTGCCTTAATCACCACGCTTGGCAGGCGGGTTGGTGACCGCAGAAACATCGCGGTGGATCAGGTGAAAAGAAACAGGTGGTCGTGGGGAACCGCTGGATCCAGATCGCTCAAGATCGCAGCGGGTGGGCGTCTTTGGGAGAGGCCTAAGTCCTGGTATAGCGGATCACGAAGCAGGTGGGTCTCCTATATGGTAAGAGAACACTGCCGCCCATGGACAACTGCACCACAGTCATTTGATGAGTTATACATAAATTGGTTTTTTAGTGTCATATATTGGTTGAGTTGTCGACTTTTTACACATTTTTAAAGGCTTCCGATATCCTCAATCACTCAATGAAACATAGTAGAAGTACCATTTCAAATACAACTACAATTTCACGCTGAGTATTCCGTGAGCCCGTTGTATCGCTTCGGCTTAGCTGGCCCAATTTGTGCATCATGGCATGCTGGCCCACGGGTGGGAGAGCCATTTGATTTAATGAAAAAACACGAAAACAGAAATTGTAATCAATACAAATTTAAAGATATTTTTTTTATTATGTTTCTTGTTCTTAAAAGTTTTTACATTATATTTAGCAGGACTGTGAGTTTATTTTTTCAACCGTTTAATCTGTATGATTTTGTACATAATCTACATGCGATGTAGTCTTATCTGAGGTGAAAGATATACTGAATATTATTTACATAGAGTACATTTCTATTTGTGAGTTATATCAATTCATATGAAACTACCTTAGCACTATGTTTACATGGGCCATATAACTCGTGTACTCTATTAACTTGCGACAATCTGTAGTGAACATTACACCGACATTATTGTCCGGATCTACGGCAATAATGTTGACATCTTAAATCTAGAGGTATGTCTCCACGGAAGCTGTTTGATATTCACTATATTCAAAGTTCAATTTCGATGAATATCCAGAATATACTATGATTTTTTCTTAATATAATTTTATTACCATTACACCTTAAAAAATATCATAAACTATTTAAAATTCTCTTGTTTTGTAAATTTTAGTGGCCAGATCACGCATCAAAGCATTTTATTCCCAATAGAATTCGTAACAAATTGCGTAAGTTTATTCAAAATTTAGACAGCTTTAAAATTAACCACAATGTTTAGTAATTAATTTGTATTTAAATTATATGAATTTTAATGAATATTGAAATGGCTTTGTGATCCACGTATCGTTATAATTATTGCAATTCTATATCATAAAAACAATGTCATAACTTCATTCGGTCTTTCTAAAAGATTAATTTATTATATTAATTAATAAAATATATATAATAATTTATTTAAATTCATTCAAAATCTATTATTGGTGTTATGGTTTTATGCGCGTGAATATAAGTTGACCAATAAGATCATTTTTTTTTTTTCTGTCATTAAGGTCATATAATACTAACGTTCAAATATGTGTATATTAATTAAACAGAATAATACTTATTTTATAGACAAAGAAAATTTTTAAAAAGTTTAAGCATTAAACTAATTGAATCTTTATATTAATTATTATGGTAAAATTGCTATTGATGCAACTGCCACTAATGGTGTAGGTCTATAAATATTTGCGTAGTGGAATCTGTTCGAACAGCGATACAAGTTATTGTTAATATTAAGAAGGTAATTTCTTATATTGGGGAACATGGACTTTTATATACAGATAGTAGGCTGTATATTGTGTATTATATCATGTTATTTCTACGTTGAAGATCATGACACGTTCACGATAATATTATCAGCCAAAACTTCGTGGATAGGATTGCCGAGATACAAAATTTATCCGTTTTTCACGCTTCTCGCTGCGAGATAAGTCCAAGGTAAGCTTTAATATTTATCGTTTTCTCTTTGCTACGTATTTCGCAAACCACTAAAATGTATTGCTGTCTTGATAATAAGTGTTGTAAATCTTGTTAAAGTTTTCAAGAAACTTTTAACGTTATCAGTAGGTTATGATAATATAAAAAAGTTTAATATACAGAGACGCAGCTGGTCCACTGTTTAGTGAATCAGTTGCGTTCTCTTTAGAACTGTGCATTTAGCCGAGAGTCTTAAGTTCGGAATCGCACTTTAGGCTAAAATTGGGTACGGTAGTTTAATAATAGTAATAACTATAAAATCATAATTCTATAATTTTGTCCGATTTATATTATTTAAAGGAGACTTTAGAATTCCTGAAACTCCTGAAGTTTCATTCTTAAAGAACAATAACATTCTCCAAGACAAAGCACCAACTATAACAAAAAATGTCTGCACACATGACAAATTGGCCTTTACATGACAAGGGTGAAAATGTTTGCACATCATAAATGTAAGGCAGCAAATGGAATATAAAATCATACTGGAATTGAATAATATGTTCGTTGGTCATATTTTTTGTCAGGGCCAAATAAAACTGTTGAAGTGAAGTTTTCATATCTCATCAAAAAGTTCTAATGTAAATTTAAGACTATGAAACCATGAATATGTTGTTTGTAAAAAGATTGTATGTGCTTATCATGAATTAGCTTAACTATGCTATTTTTAAAATATTTACTTATAAAATTCATATCGAAGTATTAAGATAAATAAAGAAAATAATAGATATATATAAGAAAGATATATTTTTGAAATAGCTTCATTAAAACCAAGATAAAATCTTTATAAAATGTATATAATTTTAATAGAACTGTTTGGTGAATAATAAAAAAGTAGTTTAAGGACAAGTGGATAGAAAACAGAAGTCAGAAGAAGAATACAGTTTTCGTGTCATTAGTCACAAGAGGACATACAGTCGAAAAGAATAACATAAATATATTTTATTACAATATAAATTTACATTACTATTAGAAAAGGTTAGGATCGATTTTACATAATTTGTCTATTTGGTTCGATAAAATGCAATGTTATGTTGAGATTACAGCATCGGGTAATTGAAACGATTGCTTTCTAATATTCGCTATGATACATAATATTATTTTTTTTAGAATATTGCTTGAATTTTTTATGCATTTGTGAAAAACAACTAAAAGCTTTGTAAATGTATCGATGCGAAACCTTTGTCAGTAATATGGGTTGAAACGTATGGGTAGATGGACATTAGTCACCTAAGGAATGCAGAAAAATAGAATAGATAACAGTTCCCGGTAGTCCGTACGTCACAGTCAAAGTAAATGAATGTAGGTGTGGTGCGCTCTCAACAGTTCTCTCAACAGGCAACATTTCTTCACAAACTTATGCAAGTTGACATAGTCTCGTAATTTTGTGCCTCTTAACACTGCGGGACATATATCAGCAACATTTCGCTAGTTCTGAAGTCACACTAACTAGTTTACCAACTTTTCAACAAAAATGTCTTGAATTATTTGTATGTATTTATACTTATATACCTATATCAAAGCGATCTTCCAGCTTTCTGCGAATGACATACTTGAAAGTAACTCTTTGTGTCAAATTACACGTTTGACGTAAAGATGATTGCCGTATGTTTACAATATTATTTGTTTTCTAATTATGTATTAATCCACTTAGGAATTATTGAATAACTACAGTGTATTTAGTCTCGGAATATTGAAGTTACAATTAATGGAGCTAAGCAATTAAAGCTCACGTGTTCTGAATGCAGAACCGTGGGGTTCCAATAAGATTCATGTTCTTAGGATAAAGTTCTGTGTGTTAAAAATATTAAAACTCTAACATAATTAAACATTAACGTAGTTACTTTAACTATTTATTAATTAATTATTGATTTTTTTAAATTGAATCCAATTATATCCATCACCCGTGGAGAGCCATACTGAAGTATACACAGATGCACTAATTGGACCGGCTCGTCCGTAGTGATACCACGGGCTCATATAATACTCAGCATAAAACGGTACTTGCACTGTGTTTTGCAGAGTGAGTGAGGATATCGGAAGTTCTTAGAAGTCGGCAGCACAACCAACTCACGGACTGTGGCGCAGTTGTTCATGGGCGGCGGTGTTCTCTTACCATATAGGAGAACCACCTGCTCCTTTGTCGGCTATAGAATAAAAAAAAATGCACTATGCAGTTTATATTAATTATAGTTGTACATAAAACCTAGGCAGCATATATACATAACGAGTCTTAATATTTCAAAAGCAAGTGTTGAATTAAATGTTAAACATCGAATTGCGACGTGCCATCAGCAATAAGACCGCGACACGATCGCGACTCGTTCACGTTCACGTTAACACACGTCTTTCCACGTCGTAAAACGGCATGCAGCTCCACTCTATACACGTGAAATGTTGAAAGCTGGAGGTGGTATTCAGGGCCCTTTATTTAACAAACCTATTAGGCACTCATATCATAGATTTATTCAAATATTTCAAAAAATAAGTTACTTCAGTAACTTTAAACATTTGTTTTAGTATGATTTGTTCCATTGATAAATTTAAAACTATTTCAATTTGGACTTAACTAATAGTTCTGTATGAAGTAAGCAGTTGGTTGGTTTTTGGCATATTGTAGTTTAGAATTTTACATCGTCATAAATATAATATTATAGCGTATCCGAAACTACCTCAAAACTCTTGCTCGTTAACTCAGTTCAATTCCCAATAGCTATACACTGAACACCTTTTACGTGTTTGTACATTTACGAGAATGTGATGTTTTTGGATCACTGGAACATATGTAGTTATATTATCATTTGAGAGATAACGTCCCTTTTTGCCTTTTACATAAAATATTCATTTTTTTCATGCAATTGTTTAGAGGCCTCATGGCAGAGAGTTGTAAGTTACAGTGACATCATGGGTACTGTGTTTGATCCCTGGTAAGAGTAGAACTTTTAATTTTATTTATATAATTTGATCTTTGAAGTGGCTTGATAGTGGCTAGGCGTATGTTTTAAAATCTTATCACCCATAAAAGAAACATACTGGAAAATAAGTTAATTCCCCATTTACAAATTGCAATTTCACCCTTGGGAGAGCGATGCTGAAGCATATGCTGACGTACTAATTGGTCCGGCTGATCGGAAGTGATATCACCGGCTCACTCAGCGTGCAACGGTATTTGTACTATTTCGCAAAGTGAGTGAGAATAACGTAGGATCCTAAAATGCCGCTTAAGTGGCGTAAAAAAGCCGGCAACACAATCAATGCGTGGATGTACGTTGTCCATGAGAGGCGGTGTTCTCTTACCATATAAGGGACCCACTTGCTCCGTTGTCCGTTATACTATAAAAAAAGAACCATACTGGAGAATGAGTTAACTCACCAATTGCGCCAAGTAGTCCAGAATCACACGGGGTCATAGAATACTATCAAAAAATGATATTTCTATTATGTTTATCTGAGTGAATTTAAAGCCGGAAATATACACAAAGAGTGACCTACGCCGCAGTTGTCGTCTACCTGCTTCGTTTTATTAAATGTAGTAAAAAATGACAGTGACATCTGTCACCTTTATACATTTAAGTAGCTTATCTAGAATATAACTTTGCAGTTAGTTTTCATAGTTGACATTAGTGTTGCCCAAATGAAAAACCAAGACCAAGACCGCCTAGTAAAATTAAGACCGCCTAGCAAGACTTGAGCAAGAACAAGACTAAGCCTGCAAGACTCTTGTGTCTTGCAGCTTTTTTTTTGGCAGTGATTTTTGGAATTCCTCATTACAAATACTCTAGTCTTTACTTTAGTCTTTACTATGGCTATACTAATTCAATGTCAAAATGTTTCTATTCTGATACTTTTATCTAAGATCTGAAGTAAACTTTTATAAATATCAATAGTCTAATAGGTAATTTCAAGACTTGCAAGACTCTTGCTGCAAGACCAAGACCAAGGATGGGAGCGCAATAGCAAGACCAGGACTAAAGCCAGGTGTAATGGCGCAAGACTAAGACTCAGCTAAGTCTTGCATTTGGGCAACACTACTCCAAAATCCTTAGTCACTCAGCGAAACACAGTACTAGTACTGTTTCACGAATATATTCTATGAGCCCGTCATATCACTTGGAACGAGCTGACACAATTAATGCGTCAACATGGTTCTCTGATGGGTGCCACTTTATTAAAACACTCACCCGACCACTGTAGAGCCAATCTAAAGCCTGAATAAATTATAAATTTTATTTTGACACCAGGTCTATAAGTGGATACCAATCCACTTGGGTACCTCATGGCAGCTAAAAAAATACTCTGATGCAAGGCTCTTAAAAATATATAAAATTCTATTTAATAATAATTTATTTTTAAAATAATGTTAAATTACTTTTTTTATATTATAAAAATATCTATTAAGCTTTCTCTCAATATGATCATGATTTCAATACCTATTAACAAAATACTGAAGATATGATTTTACAAAGAATAAAAAAATCAATTTATTTAAGTAATTTTAGAAAATCTTATTTTATAATAGAAAAATTAGTGATATTTGAACTTTATGACATTATTATACATTTATATTGAATAAAAATTTGATTGTGGATTTATGAGTATCACTAAACAATTCAAAAGTTTGCCGATACACGAGCTTAAACTAAGTATAATTGAATTGGAAGTATGAAACAATTCCAGTAATGGTTTTTGAGATGAAGCCACTCCGAAAGTTAACCATTCACCCGTGGTATAAATAGAGAGCCAACTAGTATGTCAGCATATGTTCCAATATGTCTAACTCAGAGGTGAGACTTTTAAGAGACTCAACCAGCTACCAAGTCCTTCCAAGACTAAAAAAATATATTTTTCTATAATAGAATAGAACGCGCTATTTTGGCACAAGACAACTCATAAATATTAGGTTAAAATATTATAACATACAATTTTCATCGTTGATGACTCGTCAGAACATACGGGAATTCGGATGGGTGGTTTTATCACTTCCACCTTATAGCCCGGACACAGTGTCAAGTGATTGATTTGGGACCACCTGTTCCTGTCCATGGTGAACGCCTTTAGTTATATAAAGTTGAACTTAATAGAGACTCGTGAAAAGTACTTGTCCGAGTTCTTCATAATTAAGTAAGGAGCCTTCTATATAACGATGCAGGTATTATGAAGTTAATGTCTAGATTAAAACATATTATTGAACAAAACAGCACATATTTGACTGCAATGCTTTTTATAAAGCATTGAAAAAAAAGCATAAAAGCGAAAGGGAGATATTTGCCAAACTGTTTCTTAACAAAATGTTTATTTTTATACAGGTTTGATGTATTTTTATGAAATGATATTTAAGTCCAACATGTTTTTACCCTTTCTATTTTTTTAACTAAAATAAAACAAACGAGCTGAAGGCTAACCGAGGAAAAGTAGCCTTCCGCCCATGAACATCACTAGCCCTAGCAGGGTCGTAGGTGTGTTAAAGGCTTTTAGGGATAAGTGCGCTCTTTTTATGAATTTCCCCAAATCGTATTAGTTTGGAAATTCGTCTGCAGGTAGCAGATTCCACAGAATACTGGTGCGCGGTACAAAATTCTTTGAAAAACGCTCGGCTGTGTAAAGGCAAACTTTGAGGTGATACTGATGAATCTTTGTCGATGTTCGATCATTAAATTCAGTTAATTTCTTTTATAATATAGTGGACAACGGAATAGGTGAGTCTCCTATATGGTAAGAGAACACCGCCGCCCATAGACAACCGAGCCACTGTCCGCGCATTGGTTGTGTTGCCGGCTTTTTATACCACTTAAGCGGCACTTTTATGAGCCGCCGATATGCTCACTCACTCTACGAAACACAGTACAAGTACTGTTTAACGCTGAGTATTCTGTAAGCCCGTGGTATCACATCACACGAGTCGGTCCAATGAGTGCGTCTGCATAACTCTCCCTTGGGTGATAATGGTTCATGTATTATTTAAAACGGCTCCACAAAACAATCCCCGTGATAAATGGAATAGAAAAGGTTGAGGAAACCAGAATCTCTAAGCTATTTAACAAATATATATTATTCATAATTCAATTAATGCCCACGTATTATTCTCTGGATTGTATTGTGAGGTACCTTCCTATTTAATTAATTCTAATTCAAACATCGTTTGATTTATACGAACTAGAAATTAAATAAAAATACAGATTACATATTATTACACTAAAAAATAAATTAATGCAATGCCACGCGTAAGAGAGCTATGCTGAAACATATGCTCTAATTGGACCGACTCGTGTGATGTGATACCATAAGCTCACAGAATTGTCAGCGTGAAGTAGTAGTTGTACTTGAAACGGTACCTCTACTATGTTTCTCTAAGTGAATGAGGAGGCCGAGGAATGAGGTGAAGTGAATGAGGAGGATATCGGAGGGCCTTAAAAACGCAGTCTAAGCGGCGAAAAAAGCCGGTAACACAACCAATGCGCGGATTACGGTGCGGTTTTGGATGGGCTACGGTATTCTATAGGAGCAACGTTGTCTGCTATACCATAAAAAGGAGCATGAAACAGTAATTTACTGTATTTCGCTGTGTTTGTGACGATATCCGAGGACCTTATACACCTACCTTATATATTACACCGTTTAAACAGCGTAAGAAGCCACGTCAAATGAAATACCTCATACCCAAATCGGTTCACAGACGAGTAGATAGGAACAAAAAAATGGAACAAAGCGAAAAAATACCTACCTTCCCTTTCGGTATGTTTGAAGTATCAGTTAAAAATACTAGTTCAGGCGAATAAATAGAAACTTTTTCGCCAGTGGGTAAAGTTTTCTTTGCCAGCTGACAGATGGATGTTGGCTATAACTTATGAATTAACTCACAAAAAAGTTTCATTTTTTATATGTGAAAAGAATATTTTTTTAACAACTTTTGCCAGTTCATTGTCTCAACAATAAAATGTTTATTTTATATTATTCTGACAGATCGAAGGTACGATTTATAAAATTGTACACCTCTTTTTATAAATTCTACTATTAAAAATATATTTTTTGAGAGCCTCGTAGCTAAGTCCGTCATAAAGCGGGAGATATCCGGTACGAATCCCGGCCCGGAAATTTATAATTTAATTTATAATTTATTCGGTCTCTGGAAGGGCTTGACAATGGCCGGGCGACGGAACGAACGGACGAACTAATTCTGTAGGCTTGTCAGAAGTGATACCACGGGCTCACAGAATATTCAGCGTGAAATGGTACTTGTAGTGTGTTTCACAGAGTGAGTGAGGATATGGTAGACCCTTAAAAGTGCTTCTTAAGCGGCGTAGAAAGCCGGAAATCCAACTATACGTGGACTGTGGCGCGGTTGTTCATGGGCGGTGGTATTCTCTTACCATATGGGAGACCGATCTGCTTCGTTTTCCACTATAGAATAAAATAAAATACAGCCGGGCGATACCCTTTTTTGTTTGTTGAATTATATGATTTTTGTGTTATTTCATATATAAAATAATAAAAATATACAATTCTTTTATTATGTCACAAGTTTTTAGCTCAGAAAAGCCAGCATTACTTCAGTTTAATCACGTCTGTTGTGAAAAGCAAACTTGCTTTGCATACCACAAAGTAAACGGAGTGACCGAGTCTCTTCATACATTTTGTATGACGCGTGAATTTCGAAAATGTGAGCTCGCTAATGTCTCTCTCGACATAATTAAAAATTATTGTCCTATTCAGATTTAACCTTCAAATATTTTAGTTAAGCACCTTTATAAGTGAAACATCAAGGGAGATGATGAAAGATTAGTGTCTTAGAATTTTCGATTTATAGAAAATATAAACATTTTCACCCGTGGGAGAGTCATGCTAACGCACTAATTGGACGGCTCGTCCGAAATGATACCGCGGGCTCACAGAACACACAGCGTGAAATGTTGCTTGTACTTGAAACGGTGCTTCTACGTGTTTCGCTGAGAGAAGATATCGAAGGCCTTAAAAAATAAGTAATAAGCCAGCATTGGGGCGCGGTTATTCATGAGAAGCGGTGTTCTCTTACCATATAGGTGACCCACCTGCTCCGTTAACCGCTATACAATAAAAAATCGAGTTAGATGGATTTTCATTTGACATAAAGAAGTTGAGATTCATTCTTATAAATTTTGAGCTGAAATTAGTTGAGTAACTTTTTTTTCGAAATATAAGGTAATAGTAAAAAATAAACGAGTTGTGAAATCAAACATTGTTATGATCGAGGATCGAGACGCAGAGATAAAATTATATTTTTAGGATTCTGAAGGGGAAAACATATACCAAAATGAGTTTGGAGACTCGCTGATTACTTTGACTTAAAGAGGGTTGAGTTTTAGAGTAATGGAGATGTCGATGTAACTGAAGATACTTTTTTGTAGTTGTGTTAATTGTCGTCAACGTGAACTGTGTATATAAATAAACAAACAAAACAAAAGCGAAGCACGTGTATCGGATGTGTAGGCGGTTATCGCTTACCATGACTGTCATAGAATAAAATCAATATTGACAAGTAAAATACTGTTCGTTTCAAACAGCAAGTAGGATCTATATCTATTAATATTATAAAAAGGTAAACATTTGTGATATTGTCCATCTGCACCTGTGGGAGAACCACGCTGAAACACAAATGGGGCCGGCTCGTCCGAAGCGATACCACGGGCTCACACTCAGCGTGAAATAGTACTTGTTCTATGTTTTGCAGAGTGAAAATATCGGAGACCCTTTAGAAGAGCCGCTAAAGTGGCGTTAAAAGCCGGCAACACAATGAATGCGCGGAATGTGGCGCGGTTGTTAGTAGTGTTGTGTATAGAATAAAAAATCATAGATATATTAATCTGACGCAGATATAGCATATACAGTTAAAAGAGTACAATGATAAACACATGATGCGAATCTAAACAATACTGAACATGCAATAGATTGAACACATTTGTCGTTTTAATGTAAGTTATTCATCGCTTTAAAATCTAATATCTCTCTATATCTTGTATATTCTTTCCGTATTCTCGTTCCGGTTGCAGGAGAAATGCTTGGATGAGCCTTTTTTGTTAAAAATAGACTTAAAATGGTTATTTTCATTATAAAACGATTTGGTTGTTCCTTATAAACTATTGTATTCAGTGTAATAAGACGTTAAAATTATTATAAACTCTATACGATACATTTTTTTTAATCTGTTGGAGTAGGTTTCTAATCTAAGATACGTTGCCCACTGGTCATGGAGACCTCAAACCTCCAGCTAGGCCGCGGATACATTGCCAGCCTAAGACACGCGATGTATAAAACAGTCATATGAATTTGGAAATAAACTGCAGGCAGCTATTTCCACATGTGAAATGTGGAAATAGAAATAAACAAAAAAATATAAATTGATTCTGTATACAGAAATACAAACGATCTCAAATCTTTCCCTTTTATCACTAACCTATATTTTTTTAAAGTGATTTTATTATTATGGTATAGCGCACAACGGAGCAAGTAGGTCTCCTATATGGTAAGAGAACACATTTTCCCAGACAGCCGCGTCATAGTCCGCGCAATGGTTGTGTTGCTGGAATTTAACGCAACTTAAGTGGCATATTTAAGGGCCATCGGTATCCTCACTCACTGAGAGAAACACAGTACAAGTACCGTTTCCCGCCGAGTAAAAATAAATTATTTTACTATTATATTATCTTAGTTTGATATAAAACCCTGCTTTTTAAATTTAAGGCAATAAAGTTGTTTCTAATACATATTATTTATATATAGTATCATTGATTTGAAATGATATTGATTTATGTATTTAATTTAATGCAGCGATAAAACAGCCATTTTATTGATTCCAAAATCGTATATAAAATAAACAAGGCAATGCACTCAGTGTGTTCCGCTAACAGATTCATAATACTCGTAAGTAGGTAAGCGACTCATACCAGCGTCGCTTACCAAACCTTTACCTTGTAATTAAGTGGTCCTTCAATTCTAACACGAGTGAGAGGTATCGAGTTAGATATCTGGTCTGAATAAAAATGTATAATTTATTCGGTCTGGAAGGACATGACAGTGGTCGGATGTTACACTGCCTTACTTTAGCCATTACATAGAACTTGTAAGCCTAACATGAATCAAAAGGTATCAAGTTCGATCCCGGTTCAAAATACAGTTACTAATTTCTTCGATCTTTGAAAGGGCTTGTTAGACATTGCCTAACCACAACACCCGAGAGAGACATGTAGACGCATTAATTGTGCCCAGTCTTCCGAAGGGATACCACGGGCACACAGAAAAAAATGACTTAAATTTTGTTTTCCAATACAAGCCTTTTAGGTATTTTAGTTAAGAAGTGGCTTCTTGAGTAACTTATTCACAAAAGGCAAGTAAAGTTAAAACTTGGGTTTCATCAAGATGATTAAAATGACTTTTCGCGACGATTATGAAAAATATCAACCATAATTTATTTATTTTTGTAATTAGTAATATTAATAATAAAAAAATATAATTAATATATTTTTTATTCTGTAGTAGAAAACGTAGTAGGTAAGTCTCTTATATGGTAAGATAGCCCCGCTGCCCACGAACAACCACGCCACAGTCTACGCAGTGGTTGTGTTACCAGCTTTTTATGCCTTAAGTGGCAGTTTTAAGGCTCTCCGAAATTCTCACTCACAATATAAAAAAAATTGAATTTTCTGAAAGTTTTTAACATATAATCTAATTTATTATGTATTATTTATTGTTTAATTGACAGATTTGTTGTTATGAAAATAAGATTTAATTCGAAATTTAGTTACTGTTCAGATTTCATTAGCATTAAGTAAATATAAGGTCGTCTCTGGGGGAGGTCTATGTCCAGCAGTGGACTTGATGGGCTGATGATGATGATGAAGTAAAAAAAATCAAGAGATTGTCTGATAACGGGTATGTGAGAGACTTTGAAGACCATTTTACGTCACGTAGCTAAATAATTTTATAAGCCTACGAATAAGAGTTACCGGATTCGAATTCCGGTCCATGCAAAACAAATATATAATTTAATGTATATTACATTCGGTATTTGACATTCAGACAGCCCTTGCTTGACAGTGGATGGGCGAGTGTCTTAACATAGTAGCACCCGTGGGAGACCCATGCTGACGCAGTACTTGGGCCGGCTCATCTGAAGTGATACAACGGGATCATAGAATGGTCAGCGTGAAACGGTACTTGTAATGTAATTTCGCTGAGTGAGAAGGATATCGGGGACCAATTATACTGCTTAATCGGCGTAAAAAACCGGCAACAGAACCACATCGTGGAATGTGGCAGGGTTGTTCATGGGCGACGGTGTTATTTTACGATATAGGAGACCAACCTGTTCCATTGTCAGCTATATCATAAAAATATGACTGTCTGAAAATGTGAATGTTTTTGAAGACCTACGGGCAGAGGAACTAATACTAAATACTTGAACAATAATAAAAAAGTACATTTCTTTTGAATTTTCACTTGTGGTTATATGATAGCTGTTTTGCTCTTTTTCTTAAATAATCTTTGAAGTTTTCTCTTGTTTTTTATTATTTAAAAAAGTCTAAGTTAAATAATGAACAGTGGGGAAAAACACAGTAAATGGGTATTTATTTTCAATTTATACTTAACTGTTTTTATTATATTTTTATTATTAATTATAAATATTTTTAATTTTTATTCAACGTCGCTAGTCACTACTGTATAAATCATTAAAAATATTATTAAAAAATCTATTTCTTGTATCACCATCATCATCATCGTTTCAGCCGTAGGACGTCCACTGCTGGCCATAGGCCTTCCCATCTGACCTCCTTGCATACTTTAGGAGTCTGGTATTTATAGAGTTTTTCAGGATGGGAATATTCTCCATAATCGACACGCTTGGCTGACAGATTGGCGATCGCAGTTAGGTTTTATAGTATATTTTCTTGTATGTTAGTTCTTTTTTTACTTGGCACTCAATGAACTTTAACCAAACATGGTATAGCGATAGCTAAAATTGTCCAAAATTTAATGACCGCATAAATGACATAACAATATGCTGAAAAAAATTCCAATTTGACAGGAAAATCCCCACTAACAAAATTATTCGCCGTTTATTGAATTAATTTGCTACAAAATTTTTGATAAATGAAATTTTACAAATACTATATATAAATAATAAAAATTTCGACCGATTTTATGCAAACTTCACATAAACCATCTACTAAATAGTCACATATATTTACTTTTATCTACACATTACCTGGATGTTACATAGGCTAAATATGAAAAAACCCAAATATTTTTCCATTCTGGTTTTACCTGGGAAAAATTCCATGAATAAATTTAATTAATGTTATTTATACTTATGTATAATTTTTCAATTTATTAATTCAAGAAAGGTGACAACACCTTATTGAGGAACTACAGACCGATCGCACTCCTGAGCCATGTCTATAAGCTGTTATCCAGGATGTCACACATCGTCTCACACATCGCTCGACGAACCGACAACCGATGGGGAAGTAAGGTTCTCGAGTTGCGACCGCGTACCGGAAAACGCAGAGTGGGACGTCCCGCCACGGGATGGAAAGACGATCTGACAAAGGTCGCGGGCAACCGCAGGATCCAGATCGCTCAAGATCGTAACAGGTGGGCGTCTTTGGGGGAGGCCTAAGTCCAGCAGTGGACTTTAATGGGCTGATGATGATGATGATACTTATTTATTAAAGAAATATTGTTTGTGTATTGTGACGTTTAAGGAATTATCTCTCAATCTACTAAACCGATCTTGGAAATTCCTTCACTAATAGAAGCTACATAATTTGTGAGTAATATTGACTATATAATTAATATATTATCATATTATTTTCACCCGTGGAAGAGCTATGCTGATGCACAAACTGGACTCATCCAAAGTAATGCCACGGGCTCACAGAATACTGAATGTGAAATGGTACTTGTAATTGAAACGTAGAAGTTAGTAAAAGTAGAAACATAGAAGCATCTACTGTGTTTCTTTGAGCGAAGGGATATCGTACGCCCTTTAAAATGCCGCTTAAGTGGCGTAAAAACCGTCAACACAACCAATGCACGGACTGTGGCGCGGTTATCCTTGAGTTGGAGATGTTGTCTTACCATATAGGAGACCATCTGACCTGTTGTACGTTTCTTAAAAAAAGTTTAAATATTTTCATATATTCGATATATATTATAAAAATAATTATAAAATAAAACGGATTTTTGTAATTTTCGGATTAACAAAATAAGTTAAAGTAAAAACAGTCGAAAAATATTTATTACGAATGCTGGCCTAAGGATGAGAGATATATGATTGAGTTCTATAGTCTGATATAGTTAATATTAGATAAAGTAAAAATGAAACAACACGGCATTTATCTAACTTCCATAATTTATAAGGAGGAAAATAAAAACGAATTTTATTTTATTTATGTTCAAATTCACAATTATATAGAACAAATAATTATATACAATTAATGTAAACAAAATATGTAATAAATAAAAAATGTAATAATAATAAATATATTGTACCGTAGCACATAATAAATATTACTTGGGTATGTTATTAACTGTAAGTACTTCAAATTAAATAAATAGATCCCTTGTTTCTGAACTTCGTTCGTTCGTGAATAGCCTGTAATTTTCGATTTAAGATGTTCATAAGTGGATACGCGGTGCTTTGTGAAGGAAAAATCTATTCCTTTGATAAATAAAATATATTAATAAATAATATATATAAATATAAATATTTATATAAATTTATTATAATAGATATATATAATTTAGATAAATTTGTGTTGTCGGCTTATTACGCATAAGCGGCATAATTTCAAGGACCTCCGATATTCTCACAGCGAAAACCAATAATACACCTTTTCAAGCTATTATTCTGTGATCCCGTGGTATGATTTCGGACGATCCGCCCAAATTTATGCGTCAACATATGCTTCAGCATGACTCTACCAGGGGTAGAAATATACATTGTATGTAAAAGGTATTTTGTGCCGCCGCGCTGACAAATCAGTTTCCTACAAAGCAAAACGACTTGGCGACCTTTAAAAAAAAGCATACCTATTCTTTAAATACAGGAAATACCCGCGACCCTGCAAGCACTAGGGGTGTCTATGGGCGGAAGATAGCTTATCCCAGGTGAGCCTCCTGCTCGTTTGCCACCATTTCTATAAAAAACATCAACTTAATTTAAGCCCTGTCTTAATATACGATAGTAGAAATGCACATACCTTGTGTCCATTTTTGTTTAACAGTTGAACGCGGCAGATAAGATTAATCTTTGTTCTTTATCACCTTCTCAGTACACTGTGCTAACACGCACCGCATACAAGCAGCACGACTTATTTGTAAAACGATTAACACCCGTCCCTGCTACCAAAGTTGACATAATTTGTTATTTTTCAACCTTGCTCACTGAAATTCAGTACACAAAAACACATCACACACGACTTCCCAAACGAGAACGTATTTTCGCGCAGCGCGCGAACTCGTGAAAGTTTTTCGCGGGGCGCGTACGTACACTCCGAGCGGCGTCTAACGAATGCGCGAACAACCAACAACCCTCACGTATCTGACAAATGGATTGCTTGTATACCATTTAACACGTTGACTATTCAATTTTCATACAATCTAATCTTTTTCTCTCCGATATGTTGTCACCTGATTCATTAATATTCATCGGATATTGGAACGGTGCGTCGCGTCGCATTAAAGTTTAATAGATCCAATAATAGTTGACTGATTATGGTGGCGCCTTCAATACACGTACAATTAATGTCCTTTTATCTTTGCAGACAAAGGATATCTATAAGGCTAAATTGTTGTATATTAAATAAAAGTGAGAGCCGCGTACCTAATTGGTTTTATAAGTCTAACATGAAGCGAGAGGTATCGGGTTTGAATCCCGGTTCGTACAAAAAACAATTATAATTTATGTTATACTTTCGGTCTTTGGTAGGGCCGGGCAAGTGTCTTACCTGTGTGTTATAAACCCGTGGGAGCGCCATGTTGACACACTAATTTGGCCTATCACGGGCCTTCCATAAGCCATATCCTGACTCATCAATAACAATGAAAGTAATGTTTCACACTGATATTCTACCATGGGATACTATGGGCTGTTAGATTTTTTTTTTTGGATGGTATAGCCGACAAGGCAATAAATAGGTCTCATACAATTTAAGAGAACACCGCCGCCCATGGACAAGCGCGCCACAGTCCGCGCCTTGGTTGTGTTACCATCTTTTGTTTCAAATACAACTACCATTTCACGCTGAGTGATCTGTGGTTCTTCAGTCGACCCTCTCTCACGGATGCAACAGTATAAAGTCACTCGCCCGGTCACTGTTAAGCCCTTCCAAAGACCGAATAAATTAAATTATTATCCGGACCGAGATTTGAACCCGATAACTCCGCTTTATGGTAGACTTATTAAACCACTGAGCTACGAGGCTCTCAAAACAACATAAACAAAACAGTAATTAAAAATAAAAATATTGAAAAAAATTAGCGCTCGGCTCTATTAACCCCCATAAGCAATAACAAAATATGAATGAATATAATTCCTGAAAACATTACACGGAAAAGTTCGTAAATCTTTCTCTTAACCTTCAAAATTTAGGAAATTATATAAAGCATGACGCCCTATTGCGATCGTCAAATCTTCAGTATTCAAATTTCATACAAAGTTTAATTACTCTGTCGAAACCATTTATCTCGTTTTCAATAAAACAATTAGATTCTCTTTCCCCGTTGACAAGAATAGAATATCTATGACTTCAAATCAACTTCCTGCAGAGGTATTTCCAAACCAATATGACTTGAGATGTTTCAACAACGTACCTTTACCGTAAGGGCCAACAAGGCCCAAGGGCTAGAGGTGGGCGGCCACCATGGGCGGAGGACCGCTTCTAATAGATAATTCTCTTGTTGTTTTGCCATAATTTCCATGAAAACAACAAATTTGAGAGCCTCGTAACAAAGTGGTTTCTACCATGAAACGAGAGGTATCGGGTTCGAATACCGGTCCGGACAATTATAAAAATTATAATTTAATTTATTCGGTCTCTGGAAGGACTTGACATTGACCGGGCGAATGTCTTGCATCCGTGGAAGAGCCATGCTAAAGTGAAACCACTGGCTCAGAGAATACTCATCGCGACAAGGTACTTGTGACGCAGAGTGAGTGAGGATATCCGGCAACACAACCAATGCGCGGACTGTGGCGCGTTTCTTCATAGGCGGCGGTGTTCTCGTACCATATAGGAGACCTGCTCCGTTGTCCGCTAAAAACATAAAAAAAAAACAAATCCAGTTCTTCTGTTTATATACCTTTGAAGGCTTCTGTAGTTTGATGCCTTTGAAGGGATGAATGTTGTTCAAAACTGATATCTAAATATGTTTATATAGAATATTCTTATAATTTAATATACTCCTAGGACGAGGATAAAAGATATGTTATTATTATCCTTAATACCACATAATATTGCAAAGAAATATAAATCAGTAACTATAATGTAACGATTTCTGTACACGTTCGGATTAGAAAGATACATAAGTTAATTTCTAACTGAGACGTTTTGTGCTTCAAAAAGATATATATAATTAATTATTGCATATTCACCCGTGGAAGTGGCATACTCAAGCATATGCGGACGCACTATTAAGACCGCCTACTAATAATAAGCCAAAAATTACACCCACTGAGTTTATTCCGCAAGTTCTTCTCTGAGGGTTTTAAAAACGGCGGTAGACTGATTTTGTGGTTCAACGAGATGCATTTTTATTTTATTATTTTATACATTCTATTCTATCATAATTGTTTATTTAAACAGGGGTTCGAACCCTGGTACCCTTCACGTTAGCTTCCAAAACAGCTCAACCACGTGCTCTTAGAAACTTTATTGATGTATAGTACTGTTATGTTTTTTTTTATGTAAATACATTTTGGCATTGACTTTGACTATTATCTTATCTGTGAATGTAATTTTGACTGTTTCTATCTTGATATCCCGTAACATGAATTTGTTTTGCTAAGTGCTATCTGGCTGAAATTTTCATGTCAAGTTACTATTTACATAACGAAATGGTGCGTCAGAATGCTTATCAAATTGTTTTTTTTTAATTATATTGGAAATTACAGTGTAGGCAGACTTCTTGATGATAAGATATCATCGCCGCCCATGAACTACGGCACCGCAATCTACATTTTGGTTGTGTTGCTGGATTATTAAGTACCTTACCGGGTCTTTTTATAGGCTCAAGCTCTTCTACTTATCTCTGAATAAGTTTTTTTTTACTTTATATAGTATAGCGGACAACGGAGCAGATGGGTCTCCTATATGGTAAGAGAACATCGCCGCCCAAGGACAACTTCGTATTGCCGACTTTTTTCGCCACGTAAATGGCATTTTAGATGCTCCCGATATAATCACTCACTCAGTGAAACAGTGAAAGCATCATTTCAAGTACAACTACCATTTCACGCTGAGTATTCTGTGCATAGATAATATACAATAAATAAACTATTTTCGCTCCCTTAAGTTATATAATATATGAATATTCTATTTATTAATAATCATCTCATTTGTCCCAAAATCTCCTCAGATCCCATTGAACCAACCAAATAAACAGCTCTTAATATAAAAGAATATATACAGCGGTCACTGTCTTGTCGGTCTGTATTTGTTTGAAGCAAATAAATTAAACTTTCAATATCCTTCTTTGCTGAAGTCAATGGAAATACCCAAATTCAATTCTCAAACGATATTTGAACAGCTGCGCTATTTACTAGGAATGCGTTCCATACAATGCATTTTAATCTTTGTAAATGTGTAAGGAAAAATATAATTTTCTTATATTATGTATCTGTATGTTATTATATTATGGAGTGGGACGTCCCGCCACACGATGGAAAGACGATCTAACGAAAGTCGCGGGCAACCGCTGGATCCAGATCGCTCAA
>DWCF01000749.1:0-39158 GCA_018230265.1 Delias oraia
CGCGGGCAACCGCTGGATCCAGATCGCTCAAGATCGCAGCGGGTGGGCGTCTTTGGGAGAGGCCTATGTCCAGCAGTAGACTTGAATGGGCTGATGATGATGATGATGATGATTCTGTGAGCCCGTCGTATCACTGCGGACGTACCGGCCCAGTTAGTGCATCAGTATATACTTTAGTATGGCTCTTCCACCGGTCAATTCTTTATGTTCAAATGTTTTTTTTCATCGGGAATAGAAAATGTAATATCCCGTAACTGTTACTAAATAAATAACCGTTAGGTGTGCAAACATTTTTCCAGTATTGTTTCTTTATAAGCAAATTATTCCTAAAAGACCACCAACGCAGCCGGGGCACAGCAGGGGCTTTGGATGTCCATGGATGGAGGACCACTTCCCCTGGATGATCTTTCTGATCGTTTGTCGGGCGTTTTTCAGTAAACCCATGAGTATTTTTAGTCTAATCACGTTTGCGGGTACGTTGCTGGCCTGTAATAGAAAGGTACACTGTTTTTTAAGCCATGGAAAATATTGAATGCCCGTTCTGCCAGATAACACTCCGTATTCTTCCTTAAACAAAATCAAAAATACAAACTATGTATTCTTCAGTGTATTTTAATCTGCGTCGTTCATTTGAAAAGCAGAGATTATTTATTTGTGAAGTATGTGGGTACCGTCGTTTTTCAATACCACGTATAATTATTGTAAACGTCTTATCGTTCATCTTAAATTAGTTAGTTCAATGAACGTTCGAACAAATTCGAAGGTTAAATGGTAAATAGGTTCATAAGCTAACTAATAAATGTTGATACTGTAGACACAGTCAATTTGTATCCATTAATGGACTTATATCAGAATTAACCAATGGATGTTCATGCGTTAATATAGGTAGCTATCAGGCCAACATTGATCTCTTTTGTTATGGTTTAGCGGACAGCGCAGCAGGACGGTCTTCTATTTGGTAAGAGAATACCGCCGCCTATGGACAACCGCGCCACGTTACGAGCATTAGTTGTGTCGCCGGCTTTTTACGCCACTTTAGCGGCATTTTTAAGTGTCACCGATATCCTCCATTTCAGCCGTAAGACGTCCACTGCTGGACATACCTCCGCCAGAAATAGAGGCGAGAGGTGATGTAACACAACTATACTATCTATCCTCGATGAGCTTCCGACCGGCCGCTCAGATAGGCCACGTTCCCGCTGACGGCCCAAGCCGAGTTTCATGTCTCACAGGAGACGCCCATAACACTACTCGCGACATACATAAAAACAAGTAATACTTTTAATTACTTCACTATAATTGCATCGTAAACTAAATAAATGCTTAATTAAAATTAAATTTAGTAATTAAAACACTTAATAGAATCCTCGTTGAATGTATGCCTACAGTGTATGTAAAATGTTATCAGATTCAAATTTATGAAAAAAAATGACATATTGCAAAAGATCGTATTCGTCAATCCGCTATTATGCTACAACGTCGCCATTTCAATTGCTGAGCAAGCTTCATTAATGATAAGATGTACCTTAGCATAAAATTTCACTACAATAGACTTGCGTATTTTGTTAAAACTATCGATAGGTCACGAGAACGCAAAGCTAGGATAATTTGTTCCACCTGAATGAAAATAGGACCTTCTTTTAAATATTTTAAGCCTAAAGCTCATATCTAATTGAAATAGCAACTTGCAAACGTCATAAATGTTCACAAACACGCCCAGTGGGTACTAAGTACCTAAATAGCTACGTTTCCAGCCTATATATTTTTAAAGTGGTGTTTAATGGGTTAAAACTTCCTCTAAATGATTTCGTATGTGGCATCGCAACCCATCGCAACCCAACATCGCAAACTGATTTGAGGCATGTTTTTGCAATATGACGTAATTTAGATGAATCTTTCGTTATGATGATCTGTAATGTTGGCGTCAAATTGCTATAACTGTACTTTAAATAACGGCTTTTGTAATAAACATCGCATTACTACGAGTTTAAATTCTAAGGAGGTCACGGCAACATCTAATATTTACTAATTTATAAATAGGGAAACTTTGATTGTTTGCTTTCAAACAAACAATTCATTGAATAGGCATCAAAAGTACTTAACGAATTTTATTTGTTTCATATTTAGCAAGTTACCATTTATAGTGAACATTTCTTCATTTAAAAAAGTTTGAGATCAGTTACTGAAAGTGTAAGTATAAGTTACTGAAATACCAATAATGTAACCCGGGGTTAAAAATTTACCTAAATAAAATTACCTAAGTGGTACTAAAAATACCACTGCGCTAAGATACATTGTAGAATATAATTATTTAAAAAAATGTCATGACAGCATATCTCGAACTATTCTAGTTACGTCACAATAAGTATTCATTGTTTAAAAAAAAATTTAAAAACGTATTTGTAAAAGCTACATATTTGCATCTTGATACGAATCCTTATCAAAATAATTGATGTAGCTAATCTAATTCATAAAATTCTCGTATCACAATGTTCTTTTACATTCTCCTCCGAAGGGGCTTGACCGATTCTTATGAATTTTTTTATGCATCTCTTGTTATCTTGCATTTGGGCAACATTATCATTACGCTACGAGGCTCTCCCATATTTTTCAGTACTTCGGCCGTTAAAGCGTCGCTACTGCAAGCATTAGGTCTTAGGTTGCAAATGGGATCTTCGATTTCCAGGCCCAAATTATCAGGTTCCGCCTCATTGTAAACCATATTGTCCTCAGAATAGTTTTCACTATAAAAATGTTGACGGAATGCTCTCCATCTTTCGACGATCGCCCTCTAGAGTGACTACAGTGTTTGAACATATAACTCGCCGCTTAAATGGCAAAACAATGTTTGCTTACACACATTTGGATAAATGAAAAGTATAGCACTGTAATGATGAGCAATATAGTAAGACGATGAGTCTGTAAGATTAGGTAAACTGATAATGTAAACAACTACTAAATTCTATTTATATTTGTCCTATTTACATCTGTGCCAATTGAGACAAAGGCGATATATCATTTTATTTTAAAGCGCCGTTGAAAGAGCAAAGCGAGTGCCTTGTTGGAGCCACTAAAGGCGTTTTCCAATTTCCTTGCTTATTTCATTTATTGCATATCTTTGCTATCAAACAAGAAAATGCTGCCAGCAAGAGAGTACAGAGAAATTTTATTTATCCTACTAATATTATAAACACAAAAGTTTGTTAGTATGGATGTTTGTTACTCTTTTACCCAAATACTATTGCACGGATTTTTATTAAACAGTGCAATAATATATCTCATACATAAAAAATAACACATAGGCTATGATTTATAATGAAAATTGGCCGAAATATAATAAATAATGTCATTTAAGTGGGACGCGGGGTGGAGTATCGGGCAGAGCGACATCTACCGAGCCCACTAGTTTAATTAAATTTATTATGTATGTGTTTTAATGATTGAAATGTGTTTATTCATCAATAAATGATGAAATATGAATTATTTTCAAAGTTAATATATAAGAATAGATTATTCATTTGTCTTCCAAGAAAGTATCATATCTCTATAATATTTCTATTTTTTCTCTCGCGTAGATTGAACAATCTGACAGATAAATTGGAATATAATACAGTTAACTTAAGTTCAACAATCGCAATAGATATACTCCGGTATTAAGAAGTCGGTCGATGTCAATCAATTACCAAATTGTCAATTGAAAATTTGAAGAATGCGTTGCGCACTAAACCATTTTGTATTATAGAAAGTTCTATTAATCACACTATTTATAACTCGAGAACGGCTGAACTGATTTGGTTGAAAATTGGTGAGATATAGCTTAAAACCAGAATTGTTTTAGTATTGTTTTTGGTGTATCTGTTTGTCGGGTTTAGCGGGCCTATTCATTGCAGAGGGTTCATAAATGGACCCGGCATATACCGGGAAGGACCACGTCTGCCGGGTCCACTAATAATCTAATAATTCTAGACGTTCGTATGCTGTTTTACATAATTTTTTACATTACTAGAATTTTTTTTTAAGGTATTGCGGCCAAATGAAGAGATGGGTCTCTTACATGTAAGAGAAAACCGCCGCTCATGGATAAACGAGTCACTGTCCGTGCTTTGAATGTGATGCCGACCTTTTACGCTATTTAAAAGGAATAATTTCAAGGTCCTCTGATGTCCCCATTCACTCAGAGAAATACAGTACAAGAGTGCGGTTCCGTTTCACGCTGAGTATTCTATATTACATACCTATATTTGGGATATAAATAATTATAAATAGTTTGTCAGCTATACTAATTAGCATTTATGCATAAAATAACTTTTTGACTTAGTTCCACTACTCTGTCCGTGGCCTTATATTGGTGATTGAGGAGTCAAACAAAAGGGTAGGTACCTAGGTAGCACTTCCTACTAGTACCATTTTGATATGACTATGAACACTTGAAATGTAACGGCGCGGCAATCTATGTGACATTGGTAATATGATGGCAGAAGCATTCTATAAATTATGCCCTAAAAAAAAACGCTGTTTAGGTCTTTCTGTTAGACTTTCTATACGTGTCAACTCTAGACTGATTAGCCAAGCTGACGCATGATAGTGTTCGTCTTGCGTACGTAAGGTCGTACGTAAGGCATGTAATGGGTATGAAGCGCTCCTGTAGCGCCTCTGAAATGCACGCTGAGGCCCGCGTAGACACAACGATTTCCAGCGGAAAATAATAACATCCTTTATCATCAGGAGTCTATCAGAGAGACTCTTTCAAACAAAATCTATGGACAATAGGTGGTAGTAGCCACCTAAATAAAATATCTTTTTAATTTTTCTTTTTTTCTATTATATTTCCCTATATTGATCTATATGTCTGATATAAAAATAAAATAAATAAACAAATTTCATTTTCAAGTCTTCACAATAACAATTTTGTCTATTATATAATTGCTAAACTGCTTGTACAATAATAGTTCATCTCATAATTTTATTACCAGATCTGTTTCTTTTGATTTAAAAAAATTACCCTTAGAATATGTTGGGGGTTGGGTTGGTTTATTTATCATTCAATAACTCGATTGAATTAAGGACGAATATATATATATACAGGGTGGGCAGCAGCGCCCTTTCGAGTACAGCAGATCCCATGTATCCTTGAGGGAGGTCTATGTCCAGCAGTGGACTTGATAGGCTGATCATGATGACCTTGTGGGTTTAATTTTCAAAAAACGTATCGAAATCGATTCAGTGGCTTGGAGGTGACTTCGAATGTTATGTTATGAATGTATAAATGTTACGAATTTTATGTTATTACAACAATATAACATCAAAATATATTTCAGGTCATTGCAAAGTTGATCTTTGATTCCTTAACTAACAGGAAATTTTATTATTTTCTTGTAGTCATCGCAGTTGCTACATAATTTTAATATAACATCTCAATAGATGGCGCTACTCGACCGTAGAAATCAACATGCTTTTTACTATAACGTATATACTGTTCACAGTACGAAACAGCCGATCATGTCCTATTAGAGTGTACAGGAGTTGCAGCATAAAGGGCACCGGACCTCGAGGTCGATCTCCGAGATCACCGGCAATCCACATTCCGAAAGGGCTACTGAAGTTTCTTGGAAGGATAAGAGTGGCTCCAGGGACACATCGCACCACCCCACTCGCAAAATAGGCGCTCAGGGGCAAATTAGGCAAATTCACCAATACCAATACCCTTTTGAGTTATTACCTACCAGAAGGCCTCAAAATAAAAATCATAGGACTTTACAAGCAGTTGATAATTGTCGTGACCTTCATATTTACAAGTTGTAGGTTTTAAAAAAAATATAATTAAATTTAAGCCGTTTCAAAAGCGCTAGTGCAATAGAAACGGCTCAAAACATATTAAAGGTTCCGAACAATTATATTACAGTAGCAAACAAAATGTAGATTGTCTCCCGCAAAGTTAAAACAGAGAAACAATCAAATGGTGCGCCGTGCAGGCCGATTTATGTCTTCATTCTTACCTCTCATCAATGCCAATGAGATATCGCCCGGGCCTTCACTCTGACTCACAGAAGCAAGCCTGAGAAATTATATTATACTAAATAAATATATTAATATAAATGAATATATTATCCACTATATGTTTTATTTATATGAAATAAGTACTATATAGGGAAGACCTTATCAGACGAGCGATCGCGAGTAATTCTAAATACGATATAAAATGTTCAAAAGATAACACATATCACACTAATTTTACTATAATTTAATTACTCATATAATAATGACATTGTAAATAAATATGAGGTATAATATTATTATCATTATTATTCAAGAATTTGCTACTTTCCCAATTATCGCACAGGTTCAAATTATTTAATGACACGCTTGAGACCTTAATACACATTTTTTAAAGTAAAGCCGTGAAAATGGCACGTCGATTCTTAATAGTTTGCCGGACAGTAAATTTGCATTACGTTGCCGTGACTACGATACTACAAACAGAACAAGAGTTTGAAATGTCAGAATTGTAACATTTTAATAAAAGAACAAATTGACCATAAGGTATATAATGTATAAAAAGCCTTATTTGATATAAAGTTAAATTAAATGTTATTTCCTTATATGAAAAATATATTATTTCGTTGGTATGATGCAATATTCCAATGACGCCGTGGTTAGCGCTTGCGCACTCAATCCTTGAAAACACCATGTGGCGGTTCAATGGGATAATATTAAAAAAGCCGGGAGTTGCTCACGCCTGGCCCTTGAAAAAGTCACGCGTGGCAGACGTATAATAACGAATTGCTCGTAACCATATTCAGAAACCATTCAACCTACAGCTTACCTGACGCAATAATCGGTCTCGCTTACTCTGACTAGCTGTTACTTTGCGTATCGCTCTAACGTACTCAGCTGTACAAGCATCGCTCGATTCTCATGCCTCATTCCGCATTTAACCACCATCCGCATAGGTCGTGCGGTTTTCTCTATTTTTATAAGCACGTGTCTCAGTGAATTGTACGTGTTATAACCTAAAATTTGTACAGTGAATAACTGCAGCGCTACACGATTTGATCGAGTATTAAAAGGTTGGTGTTTATGTCAATGTTTGCGAATATCAAAGCCGCGCGCACTTTCCTGCTGCTAGCATTTCCAACTTTTTTACGCTATATTACACGCGTCAATATGGATTACAATATCGCGAACGATATGGAAATGAATTGTTCATTGTCACGATTTCATATGGCATAGAAGCTATGCATTTTCAGCGATTATTTAATTTGCAAAATATATTTAAAAAAAATAGTGTGTCACCATCACTGTGTACGCTGGGCATAGTAATTAATTATGACCTAAATACACATGAAACTCCCGCCACTCACATTGCAAATTTCCTATTATACACTGTTAGATTTAATTTCAACTAATATACTATTATCAATATACCGTCATCCTAGTAATATACCATCTGCATTTAACAACTCATTCTCATTTATTCATAATTACTTTCTGTGACCTTTTAAATTTAATTATAATCTAGCGTTATCAAATTTTTAATATAAAATGCTATTTGTGTTAGGTGGACCAACTTAAAGCCATATTTAAAATGTATTTGAATAACAATTCATTACAATTCACTTGTTTCCAATCGTCATCGGCTCAAAATAATGTGCGTATATTTAAATAAAATTAAACATGTTTAAATTACGTGGCATTTTCTCGGCAATAATTAATTGTCTACATATTACAATCACAGTTCTTAAAATATACAAGTTTGAGCATTTTTTATTATTTTTTATTATTTAAGTTAGTTTATTAAATTTTGTACATCTGGACGTCGAACCGTATTTGAAGTTAAGTAGGGTAAATATATGTTATGCAAATGAAAGTAGCTAGCTGTCTTTAAATTATAGGGAATATAGATTAGTCCCTTTTATACTAGGTATGATTTCGTTATGTAAGTTATGAATTTGTCAACCAAGATATTTTTTTTTATAAAATTCGGGATATCGAGCAGGAGGCTCACCTGGTATAAGCGGGCATGTGCCCATGGACACCCCAGAGATACGTTTTTTCATGGAAAATTTGTATTTTATCTATCCATTCCGCTGAAAAATTACGTTTAATTTGATAAAAAAATATCCATTCGCTGAATAGTAATAAAATTTTCAGAAATTATTTTTACTATGGGTGTAACACAGCCAATAGCTTGAAACCATTATGAAATTTAAGCTTTCCTATAAGAGTGGCGCATTATAATTCAAATATGGAAGCCATTTTATTGAAATTATAATAGGCTACAGCGGTTTTATTTATATTAAGCATAATAAATGCGATTTAACTGAAGTCGATGATATAAATTAATTTTACCAAATTTTCAACTCAATTTGGGTCATACTGATGTTGATTTCAAAATAAGGTGAGAAAACCTTCAACTATTTGAAACAACGTACAATAAAGGCTTGACCAAACTTGATTTTTATATAATATATTATCTATGTATATAGATATATACAAAGATTTTTTACAAAAAAAATCACATTCAAAATTATACACAGCTAGCTATGCCGATACTATGTATTTCTGTCGATCGTGACTGTTTTAGTTTTCCCTATGGTTTGTATGAGGAAAACAGTTTTTTCCTAATACATATTTTTAACTTTCGCTTGTAATATTTTTTCTCTAATTTTTTTATTTTATATTGTACAACGGAGCACAGTCCGCGCATCAGGCACGCTGAAGTATATGCGGACGCACTAATTGAGCCGGCTCGTCCGAAGTGATACCACCAATACTCGGCGTGAATTGATTTTTGTACTTGAAACGGTGTTTCTACTGTGTTTCGCTGAAAGAGTGAGGCCTAAGGCCCTTCAAAAATGCCGCTTAAAAAGCCGACATGTCGACAAGTGCGCGGGCGGTGGCGTGATTGCCTGTACCGTTGCTCGCTATAACTATACACCGACTACTGATTTTTTTTAATGTAGAGGAAGGACATTGGACCACTTAAGAGGTATATCTATTATTATTCATCTTTCACATTTCTATATAGGTGTATCTAAACATATAGTCAAAATAGCTAGTCTCGTTGAGATAAAATCTTTAACGTTAATTAATATTTTTAACAGAGTTAAAAAGAAACAAATTAGTCAATTTTCTGATACTACAGTTATTAAGGAAATCAATTTTTTTAATGAATTTTTCTTTTATTATTAAATTTTATAATCCAGAGCTTTTGTTAAAATTGATTGCCTTAAATTAATACTATAAAAATCTAAAAATTATTTACTCAAATACTAAATAATACAAGATAACTCTAATATTAAATTCTAATATATTTTCAATATTATAGAGTTTCGATATTTTAAATCAAATTTAATTAAATTCTATATTACGTGACTTAGTGCACTCATCCGTATCCGAATGGTATTTATACATGCGTAAAGATCACAGATGTTTATGTACAGATGAATACACAAACGCCCATACAACTCAAACTCACGTTAGTTTCTTTATGTAAATGGTGTAATGGAGCAGGAAGCTGTGCGTCGCCAGCCTTTAGGGGAAAGGAACGCTCTTTTCTTGAAGGTCCCCTTCTTCGAGGTCATGCGGATGAAAAAAACTTGAATTGACAGTTATCCTTCAGTAAAAAATATATCGAATATGTCTCTATTCGAGTTTTTCACACTGTCGCACTGTCTTAGTCATGAGTTATTTTTAGAGGACCATTCAGCATAAGCAATACAATAATGATGGGTCGTGAACTTGTGATTTTTAGTATCTTAGGGTTAATGAACTCGATTTAAAACGCCACGGTACACTATCGCCATTAATATTCGATTCTGTCCGTATAATGGCCTTGAACGCATGACCCAATTTGCTGTGAGTTTTTCTACATACTTATAACGCTTAAAAGATAAGATGTAGATAGCCAAAGACAAGGTATTATTGACTCTTAAATTTAGAAATAAAGTAAAAAATAAATTCTGTATGTCTGACAATTTATATTATCAAGTATATCTATACAGATACTAGTGCATCTGACAGACATCGTCCTGCCCGGTACGCAACCTACCGGCTCCAATTACGAACCATCAACAATCCATGGCCACACTAAACCCGAAAACTAGACACACTACACATTACTCTCCATTTTTGTATTCGGATAAAAGCTTGTCCTTTTCCTGGTACTAACCTCCCCACAGGTTTTCAACCATATCAGTTCAGCGGTTCTTGAGTTACAAGTTGGGTGCAAAATAGATATTATTTTATTTCGAAATCATCATCATTTTAGCCGTGCTGCTGGACATAGGCCTCTGTTGCCGGTCTCTATGCATATCTGTAGGAAGCGACCTGCATCTAGCGTCTTCCGGCGACCTTTATCAGGTCGTCTATCCACCTTGTGGGAATCCACCTTGTTCTTTCAAAATTTGACTAATTTATTCTGGAAATTTTCATTTGTCATCGGTGGCAAACGATCAGGAGGCTCACCTAGAGCAAGCGCTCCTCCGCCAATGGACACACCCAGCCCTTGAAGAGCCGCGGGTGCGATTTTTTGTTTTAACATTGACAAAATAAATGTATATCGTGTATTTTTTTCTCTGCATTAACTCGTAGATAAAAATAAAGCAAGATCAAACAGCACTTGTTTGACTTTTACTGGACCATTAATAAGTTATTAAATATTGACTCGACATAATTAATTCTTCGAGTCAGTCATAGATTGTAAATTTGTATTCACATCTTTACTAATTACGGGGAAAAGGTGACAATACACTAATGTGTATTATCTAGTGTTGCCCACATTCAGTCTTGCTCTAGACCAAGACTGCCTAACTTAGCCTGACCGTGTAAGACTTAAGCAAGAACAAGACTAACCTTGCAACGATTTTTGGAATTTCTGATTAAATCATTAGACATTTAGAAATCTGATCGGTCTTTACTATGGCTTTGCTAATTCAAGCTCAAAATATTCCAATTCTGATAGAGTTTTTAAAGATCTGAAGTAATCTTTAATAAATAGCTATAGTCTAATTAGTAATTGCATGACTCTTGCTGCAAGACGAAGACTGGGAGGGCAATAACAACTCCAATACCAGATGTATTGGTACAAGGTCAAGACTGGGCAAGATTTCCATTTGGGTGACACCAGGATTATCACAACAATTAATTTTTTAAAGAATCGGGAATCTGTGGCGCATCAAATTTGAACCGAATATTCCACGTTTGTGAGTGTACCAAATAGTTAGATTTGTATGAGACATGATATACTATTTTCAATAATTTATATATTTATAAGCAGCATTTAAAGTTTTGGTTATTTCGCTTACTCTAACTGAAAACGAATTCACGTTACCTATCTGTATAAAAGTGTCATAGTTACAATTTTGAAGTTTAATCATAATAATTATCAATTGTCAGTGGTATATTAGAAAATGCGCTTTGATGCTCTTTTAGTTTTTTCTGTGAGTAGCGATAACACTATCACTAGCTTCAGCAAGATGTTACTTACTTAGATAATGAACGAATGTGGTCACACTTGAAAAAGATATGTTGATTAAAATCATGAACAAACAAATTTCGGCTCACTTATTCACTACCAGCAAAACACCATTTTGCAATTGACCTTTAATAAGCTGATAATGTATACCATAATTACATTGAATAAAAATATTTGACTTTGACTAATATAAAGACAGTGGTTCGTTGTTGAGAATTATCAATTATCAAAATAATAAGCCCACTTGAATAAACAAAAATATAACGATCCTCATCATTGGCAATTTTGTTATACTTTGAAAGGGAAACATTTATATGGTATATACCTTATTATAACTTCTCAAAGAATAGAAAACAAATTCAGTATTTGTGTATATCTTCGCTCATGCAACGAAACAATCTTAGTAATATATTTGCAAAAAACAGCCCTCACTAACATACATATAGGTATGTCGGTATTGTACAAGTTCCTTCTTAACGGTTGTTTTTAGTAGTAAATAAAACATGACAAGGCTTTTTCAGTATTTTAATTTTTAATATGGTAGTATTGTTGTATTTGCGTATGGAAAACTTGAAGAATTTTGAGAAATTTGCTATAAAAGATTATCTTAAAAGATTATCTTATTAAATTTATTGTATACATTTAATTATAATTTTTATAATTTGTTTTTTATAACAAACAAGTATGTATTGATAAATACCGAGAGTTGCACACGACCTTTTGTAAAGGTAGAATGCTGTCAGGACCGTATAGCGAGTAGTTTCTAATAAAAAAGACATTTTGTTTTTAAATATGTTCAATTTATTTCAAATCATCGATCGGATGTCTTAATTTAGAGAAATTTACAGTTAAAGCAGTGCTTGCCAAGCTATTTTGATTATTAGACCATCTTAAAAAAAATTCTGGATCCGGTGGGCCCCCCTGTAGCCTCATCTAGCTAAATCTTCAAGATTAGCGTTTGTATGAAAAATTTACACTTCGAAAAAAAATTACTACACTACAGATTGAATAAAAGCCAAATGAATTTTCATGCTTTACAATTATTTTCTCTTTTCTTCTTTCATTAAATATTTTCTTCTTTCTCAACGTAGAGCCCGTCGAGTATCCCGTGGACCACGATGGGAATTACTGATTTAATTTGAATTGAAAAAGCCATTATTCACTGATTATTATTACAGTTTTAACTTATGGGTACTATGGAACACAATAATACAAAACTTGCACAATATTAAAACAATCTTATATAATTTAGCAACCACTATGTTGATCAGGTTATTTGTCCTTAAATGATTTAAAGTGAAGATGGACGAAAAGTGACATAATAGTTTTTCTTTGTTTTAAGTTATCATTATTTTTATCTTTACAATCACTAGAATTACAGTAAACGCAGTACGGCCACGCTAGTATATAATTGTTACAAATTATATATTTCAATACCTGATATCTTGTTTCCCGTGACTTTAACTGCGTAACTCGTTATCAATTTAAATTTCTGTCACAAATAGGTATTGTTATTTATTTATAACGACACTCCTACCATTCAAACTGTTATAATGATTACGCCTTTTAAAAAAATGAAGTTATTTTAATGAGGCACTAAATCAGATGGTAATTTCACGCGCGAAAGACAGAGTTTCACTAATTAAATTTATAAGGACAAAGGCGAATTGTATAAAAAAGGTTGTAATTGTATAACTCAAATGATATCTACATATAATACTTTTTTTTTATTTTATTTCAAGCATTTTGGCACTCGAGAGAGAAAATTGGTGTTATAGGTTTTATCGACGGCCGAAAGATGCATTCTTAGTATTGGTTCTTTAAATATTGATAGATAAGTGCTAATGTTTAGTGTCGTGCATGCTTCGTTACTTCGACCACGTTAATTGAACTACAATCTTTCAATGATTTCTATTTCTAATCATATTATCAGTCGTGTTCAGTTTGCGGTAGAAGTTTGCGTAACTATAAGCCCCCTTGCTTATTAATTCAACTAAAATTAGATATTATATTTTGGAGGGAGTGACGAAATACCATTCAAATGATTTTTTATATTTTTTTCTATTATGGAGCGGAAAATGGGGCAACCAGGTCTGTTTATGATAAAATCTCAGCGTCGCACTTGCACGCGTTGCAAACTTTTTTCACCCTTGGGAGAGCCAAGCTGAAGCATATGTGGATGCATTAATTGGGCTTACTTGTTCTAAATGATACCACGGGCTCATATATACGGGATATTTATCGTGAAAGGGTACTTGCACAGTACCCCTTGTTTGAGTGAGTGAGGATATCGGAGGCCCTTAAAGATGGCGTAAAAAGCCGTCTAAACAACCAATACGCGAAATGTGGCGTGGTTGTCTACGGGCGGCGGTGTTCTCTTAGGACATAGGAGGCCCACCGTTTTACCGTTGCCCGCTATACTAAAAACACGTAACTCCAACTTGAACTTAATGCTATACGCAAAGTATCGCAGTATATATATATATATATATATATATAAATTTTATTTCAAGTGCCATGTAATAAATGTTATTAAATTGCTCTATCCATAATAAAAAAATCACATTCTTTATATCACTTTATTTTTTGCTGTCCCAATTTGGCACCCGGAGAGTATTTTAATTGAACGAAGGCACAACGCCTTTTTAAGGGGCAATGTATGATTTTTTATCATAAAAAATCTAGTACACTTCTTACAGAGCGAGAAATTTTAATGTCATCAATTATAGTTGATTAAGATATATCAATTCTAACTTACGTTCTAATCATTTTATCACTTGTAAGGTAAGGTGAGATGAGAAAATTCTATAAGGTATCTTTTATCTTAGCCGCAACGTGACTCTACAGGAAACATTTGAAATTTCATACTCAGTGCTTGAAACGAAATATTAAATGGAAACAGCGACCACTGATAACGTTATCGAAATCGCTCGACACACAAGTTCGTCCTTGTTTTAATTTAAATAATACATTTTATATTACTTCAATCATTGACTGAGAAAAATATCAGGCCCCTGTATCTAAGTACTAAGCTTAATATTATAGTCCTATATTTTAATTTATAATGGTATGCGTAAGTATTGGCGAAGGTTGCACATTGATTCAATATGCAAGGATAATTTCAATGTCAATTGTCATAAATTCAAAATACAATTCTATTTTATTTATATTATTCAATCGGCCGCCAAAAGAATAGGCGATAACCATGATTCAGTTCGCGCTTTAGTTGTGTTGCGGTCCTTTTTGTCCTGCATATAGCCTCCGCAACCTAGTATTTTACGCTGGCTTTTTATAAGCCCACGGTATCACTCCATACGAGACAGCATATATTCATATCGTTCCGGGATGGCACCAACACACGACGTATTAGTATTAGCTATTGCTGCATTTTGGTTAGTAAAAAAACAAGAGGCAAAGATTGCCTAATGAAAAGAGAAAATCATTCTCATATAAATTTATTAAAGGATTTAAAGACGTTTTCGAAAGACTGATATAAGTTTTTGAGAATTAAAAAAAATAGCTCTCGGCACACACGCGACGATTTTTGCACAGTTTCGTCCAATTCCGTTTTATCTGTCAAATTTCCGTTCTACTCCACAATTTAAAAAAAAAACATTAAAACTGTACAGTTTTTGTCACACACAAGTTTCAATTACCGGACAGTGCGAACTTAACGATTTCTCGTAACATGTGTGCCACGCGTTATAATTATAATTTGTCGAGGTTTAGATCGTGATTAATTATAGATAATTAACGCTGTATAATAAAATTTAATATAAAGAAATTACAAATGTGAAAATGCGAAGAGTATATAAATATTTTCCATTAGTTTTGCCTTGAAAATGCTTCATATTAACACGGTTTCAATATTCATCGAGGGCTTTATCTGTCGCGTTTTAATCGGATCCCCGTCGCCTAAGATAACCCTTGCAATAATAGCAGACTCCCTATTTATATGACGCACAATGACAATATTATTTGTAGTCTCACAAAGGCAGCATTCGTATTTAGGTTGATATTAAATCTTATTCACATATCACCTTTACAGTTCATGCATATATTCATGCTTACTTGTTGAGTCCTTTATTGCGTTTAAACAAAGAATTTGCAGCGACTGCCAGCCTTCGAATAAATAAATTATAAAGTTAAAGCAATGTAGAATTGTGCTAAATTTTTGCGAACCTCAATTTTTGTGTAACAAATCAAGATACAAAGCAATTTCCAAATAAAAAATATTATAATAAAAGTACTTTTCTAATAAAATTATGGTACAGTAATAATATTCTGTCGTATTTTTAATTTTCCTTTACCCTGTTGTGATATTATGAGGAAATACTTTAATTTTATAATAAACTTCATAATTTCTTTAGTTTATTCTTAATATTATGTATTTGTGGTTAATATTTACAATATAATTAATTAAGACTACAATGTAACAACTTTATAATAAACCGGAAAACGCAGTGGGACGTCCCGCCTCGCGATTGAAAGACATTCTCGTGAAAGCCGCGGGCAACCGCTGGATCCAGATCGCTTAGCAACGGTAGTTAGCAACAGGTAGGCGTCCTTGGGGGAGGCCTATGTCTAGCAGTGGACTTGATAGGTTGATGACCATTCATTTGACCAATTATAATTCATAATACAATACTGCAGACAATATATCTTGCATGCGTCTTTTATTATGAGCATAATATATATTTATTTTATAAATAATTAAGAACATAATATTTTAATGATAATTTATGGTCCAACACAAACGATGATATAATAACCAACCCCGTACTTGCTTGAAACGTTAAACTTTCTGCCTCTCTTTCGCTGCTAAACATTGTTGCCAAAACGAGAAATAACACTAAATAGTTTATTATAGTGACATTTATTAGACAATACTTTTATGTTCAAGTATCCGACACTTGTGGTACAACCAAATTGCGATTGTTTAAAAAAACTGAACCAATTTATTCTCTTACAAGATTATCAAACAAGGTGATATTCTATGCTTTCCCAACTGAGAAATTTCTTTTACTTCAGATTTGGAACCCTAAATAAAGTCTAGGGTTCCAAATTTCATATATATAATAATATAACATATTATACAGTAAATGATCGTACTTTTTTAAATATTAATTAGAATGAAAGAAATTTACTCAAAGTGTTTTGTGTATGGCTTACTAGTTTTTATGGCAATAATATTGTGTCTTGTACGTGGCCTACTCGATTATTGGCATCAGTCAGTGAGTATAACCAAGTGCGTAACTTTTAAAAGTTGTGAGTATTTATAGTTAATCTTATTTATTTGCACATTTCTACTATTCGCTACAGCAGCGATGAAAATAAAGAGTAAAATATCATATATTGTCATTAAACAGGAATACTACTTTCAATCACTATATTCAACTAGGTCCACTTTGTATCACCTACATACAATAAACATTATCTCATACCACAATCTGATTGATTTTATTATCCAAATATTATATCTTTTAAGTTGGATCAAAAGTGCAGTTTCATCTAATAATTTGTAAACATTGTGGAAAATTTTATTAATTTTAATTCAGTGGTTTAGAAGTTTGAAGCAGACAAACAACTTGATACGTAATCTTTATATCACATGTGCTATCATATTTAATCTATTCAATGTTTTTTTTAAGCAATCTATGAATTAAAAGTATAGAAAATATTGAAATAAAAACGTTTAGTAATAAAACCCATCTGCTTTAGTATTGGGAACAATCAATGTAGATTACGAATGTGTCAGCTATAGTCAAGCCTCGTGTTTCGTATAACAAAACATTCCGGTCAACTGAGGTGAAGACATCGGAACTTATCGGCTACACGTGTATCTGATTCAAATAAAAGTAGAACTCTAAGAAACTGGGTCGTCATTTATTAAACTTTATGAAACAAATGAAGAGCGACATGTTAATTATATAAAGAGTGTTTCGTAATTCAAATGGTTTTTATAAAACTAAATAAAATAATAATTAAAAGAATTAATAATAAATTAAAATATTATTAAAAATCTGGTCTTAGACGTCACTTGGGCTGTCGCTTCTTACCAGAGATACCACTTGACAAACCGGCAGAAGACTTAATAATTCATATGACTGTATTGTATGTCCAATACATATGAGGTACATTGGTATAATACGGCAGCTCTCCTCTGGTAAGAAATCACCGCCGCCCATGGACAACCGCGTCACAATTTCCTGTTTGGTTTCGCCGCTTGAGCGGTATAGTTTCAAGGGTCTCTGATATCACGTTTTTATTGTGTAAGCCGTTGGTATCACTTCGGAAGAGCTGGCCCACTGATGTTACTATGCTAACTCGCCCGGCCACTGTGAAGCCCTTTCAACGACGGGGATCAAATCCGATACCTACCTAATGTAGTCATGTGAATATATATAATAGGTGAAAATAAAAACGTTTTTCTCTCACATCATTGTATAGCGGACAACGGAGCAAGTGAGTCTTCTATATAGTAAGAGAAAAGTCAGTCTGCGCCGTTTTTTACGCCGCTTAACGGTATTTTTAAGGGACTCCGAAATCCTCTCACTCAGCGAAACACAGTAGGAGCACCGTTTCAAGTACAACTATCATTTCACGCTGAGTATCCTGTGAGCCCGTGGTATCACTTCGGACGAGGCGGTCCAATTAGTGCGTCCGCATATTCAGCATAGCTTTCCCACGGGTGGAATAAGATTAGTAATATTACTAAAAAGAATTTTCAAGGCAGTGATTTGTATGACCCCATTTTGAAATAAAAATATGTAATTCATTTTAATTTATCTACATAATAAAATATTATTTGAATATAATATAAATATACATATTTTAATAAAATCTTTGAGAAATTGTTCATGTTAGATAGCTTCCGTTCAAGGATATTGTACTTTGGTAATTAGAATTTCTATGGAATAACTAATCCGGATACACATTGAGGTTAATATTATTTCTGCTTTCTTCACCATTGGCATAATTAATTCCAGTACCGTTGTACAGGAATGCGATTGCTTGTATGTTTGCAACAAGCCAGTATGGTTGTCAATTTGATGTTTCGAAATCGAAGTGGGACAATTTTCTGTAAAAAATGTAAGTTGTAAGTACATATAAAGAATTGTTTCCACAAAAATGTGTTAAAAAATAGTCTGACGAAATTTGTTTATTGAATTAGGCGTTTTCGGTCTAATATTGAATTCTAAAGTTATTCATTCTATAGCGAACAACGGAGCAGGTGGTCTCCTATACTGCAAGAGAACACCGCCGTCTACCAACAACCGGCCACAGTCTGCGCATTGGTTGCGATTTCGGCTTTTCACGCCGCTTAGCCAGCACTTTTAAGGGCCTCCGATATCCTCACTCACTCTGCGAAACACTTCAAGTACCGTTACGTGCTGAGAATTCTGTGAGCCCGTGGCCTCACTTTGGACGAGCCGGCCAAATTAATTACGTCAGCATATGCTTCATCATGTCTGTCCCATAGGTGCCACAATATTAAGACACTCGCCCGGCCACTGTCATGCCCTTCCAGAAACCGAATAAATTATAAATTAAATTATAATTGTCCGGACCAGGATTCGAACCCGATACGTCTCGCTTCATGGTATACTTTTAAAACCATTAAGCTATGTCTTGGCGTCTTTATTATTAAAGATAACTTATTAAGTAATAAAGTCGTTTTATCATTTTATGCACAACATGGAAATACATATAAAAATAAAAATATATATAAAATATAATTTATGTTGTTAAACTTAATTATATTTATACAAAGGGAATTGTACGTAAAATTTACCAATGAAAATATCACTACAAAATGTCCAACTTACTGACTTGGTTGGGTTAAACGACATTTTATCATTTCAGTTCCACATAGATATTTAATTAATTACCATATTCAAAAAGTTTCGCCGAAATAAAAATTCTCTAAGAACAGTTCTTGTACTTTGCATTATTTCTAATAGGAGAAATTTTAAAATTTGACCCATTTAACCTACACCGAGGTCGTTAATCATAAAATATAATATGAATAATATGTATGACATATTAATGTATTTACACATCATTATGTATCACGTCATAATTGATATTAACAGCATAAACATAAGGTTATTGATAATAGTTTAATAATATATATTGATAAAATTATGTCTCCAAGTGAATGTCGGTGGTATAATTTTGTTTTGTCAATATTTGATATGTAAATATCTATATTTTTTGTTCGTGTTAGATTTTTTATTTGTTTAGAAAGTCCGGAGAGCATTATCGGTTACCTTAAAATAAATACTTCACTTTGTATTACTAAGTCTTATAATAAAATATATTATTTCTACAAAAGATATCGGTATTTGATTAGTGATATGGAATTATCTCATTACATTCTTATGTGCCTTAGAGTCAATTTCAGTGCTTTGACTCTTGAAGATCGCCTACTAGTATTTGTATATTTAGTATTTGAAATAAGTTGGAGGACCTTTTTCAAGCTTACTTATCATTTAATATTAGGTTACTATAGAAATATTTACGTGAACTATTGCAGGTTTGTCTCTTAATTTCTATGACAAAGGTTCATATGACGTAGACTTGTTTTTTGTTCCACAAGTGAATTTTATGCCATGCACCATCGCTATGTGGAATACTAGCTATACGCAGAGTTATTTCCAAATTAATAAGAGGCGGGGATCTGATCTTTAAAAAAGTACCTAACTATCCCTAAAAAGGCAACGCACCCGCGGCCTTGCAAGGGATAGGAAATCCATGGGCGCAGTACCTATCCTAGGTAGGTTTATCCTACGTTTTCAACAATAATCTTATTGAAGTCATCCCTTGAAACCTTCCCAAGCGACCTCAAGCTTAGTATTCCTATCTGCTATGTATTTTTTTGTATTTCTATTCTGCCATAATTTATAGCTAACATAGTTTTGGGAGAGGTGATACTAATCTGTTATGAATAAGGAATGTTTTGTAACTGCAATGCAAGATTTAATATAAGTTCTGGTACATTCATACATTAAAAAACCATGTCACTCATCCATGATCATGTTAAACGGAAGAAAGAGAAATTATAGAATATGTTTCGTGTGCCAACAATTTGTCAGTCGGGTCACCAATCAGATCCTTGGCCTGATGAGCCAGTACTGAATAGACTAAGTGAATTTAAAAAATTGGCATAGGAGAAGCTATTAAGCTTTAAGCTTCTATTTGAATGTTTTTGGACAGTTATAAAATGTATTAGATTTTGACAGATATTTTTTCTTTTCGTTTTCCACCATCTTACGTTATGTATGTTATAAAGTCTAAGTAATAAAAAAATAATATAGGTATACTATCGAATTCGAAGCAGGTTTAGGTTTTTATATCAACTTGATTGTATCTAGTTTTGGTAAATCCGTGAATTACTCCGATTAGATCATTGTTCTCGTTAAAAAGAAGATATAGAGCAGAGTTCATAAATGTATTTATAACAACGATGTTATTTCCACTCTAATTCACTAAAATATTGTGTCACTATCTGCAGACGAGCATTTGTTGTTGTAAAAGTGAGAGGGAACACTTTAAGAAATTATTTTAGTACATTTTTTAAACAAAGGGAAAGTTCTTCATCATACATCTGTCATTTTCATAAACTACATACAATTTTTATCTCTACGAGATTAAATATTTCCAAATTATCAAAATTGACTGTCGGTTAGAATAATTAATCTTTGTTTCAGATTAACTGCACTGAAAACAGTATTTTAAAAAACATTAAAAATGGTAAGTTTTAATGTGGGTTGTATAATCATAGAAAATATTCATTATTGAAAACTGATAAGATGTGATATCCATATTGTTATATCATTTAAAAGAGAACATGGATGCGTGACCATATCAAATATAGTCTGACTTTCCAGAGTAATTTTCTACCCCTTAATAGTCTAATTTAGCTGCACGATCTTTAATTTATTTTAGAAAAAAATGCATGTTGGATATTATAATAATGAGTATAACAACTATTTTATAATTATTTTCTTTAATAACTTTAGACCATATGCACATTCTTTAGGTTAAATTGTATCAAAAATGTTATAATCACATTTAAAAGAGTAACCTCACGCTTCGATACAATTTCGTGATTAATTCTCTCTTCAATCGCAATGTGAGGTTCATTTACCGATAAATTATCTTGTATTGCAATGCCACCGTAAAGTTGATTTAAAGATGGTTTCTACACTTTAAACAGTAAGAATTAGCCATTTATACTTAGTTATTACTTAACTCAGGCTAAGAGGACAATTTCATCTTAATTGAAATAAACTAAGAAACTCAACCAAGATAGATATAAAAGTTTAACCTATATTCTAGGGTTCCAAAGAAGTATCTCCTAGTCAGGAAATGGAGACGTTTCTACCGAAAAATGAAAAAACCAGAGATGTGGAGGTTAAGAAGTAAGTATTGCATTAATATTTCACGTAAGTATTAAATGTATTTGTAGCTGTTTGCTTTGAGTATCAAAATACTTCGGTTTAAATGTTATAAAATTGCATAGTTTATACAATTTAAATTATTCACTTTGGAAAAAGGTTTTATTTAGAATATTTCTCAAATTTCAAAAAGAAAATATTAAACAATTGCCTGAAAATGTCTAAAAACAAAACTATTCTATTCTGCCATCAAAGGATTATTAATAATACTTAAAAGTCAACTTGAACTTTATTGTCTATCTATAAAGAATGTAAGATTACTATTATAGTTGTGGATAGTTTACCGGGTAGAACGACGTCTGCCAGTACCACTTACCATTATAAGTTTATAAAGAATCAGTTACATAGACCCACATAAAGGGTTATTACTAGAATCAAGTAACATAAACAAAAAAATAAGGTTATGTCATGTTATATTATATCTGTACTGCGTCAATGCATATTTAATTCGCTTTCACAAAGTGAATATTTCATCGCATTTAGCTGCCATTTGCGACGTCACCTTGCTATAATATCCAATTACGAATTGCTAATCTTGTGGTGCTATAAAATAATAACTTCGTATGGGGAAGTGAACTCATTTGGTACCTGAACATCTTCTCCTTGAGTGCTAGTTTTTGTTATAAATCACATTTTCAAATGAAATCGTTCACCAGCTAAGAATATCCTAATAAAGGCTTTTTAGAAGTTTGAATTCTAATGCACTATAATATGGTTGTAAACTGATAGACTTCGGGATCATATAGTGTACTGAGTTTGGTTTCTCTTTGTTTTCTCTGCCCCCAAATCTTTATATAATGTACCATTAAAATATAATCTATATAGACTATCTTCTATTATTATATTTCCATATAATTTTCATATGTCGGCTACGTAAAATCTACCTATTTATTTGAATACAGTACAATTTTTGAAAACATTTAACTTTTCTGGTATTTTCATACTCCTTTTTAAATCAAAAAATTTTGTTGAGATATTTTGTATATCTGTGACATAATAAACGTCACATATGATCAACTAGGAGCAGCTCAATGTGTTTGGTCTCCCTTCTTTGACGACGAATATACGTCAACCCAAAGCTGACAAGCATTCATATGAACTTTATTAAGCAGAACTAGTCATCTTTAGTAGCTTTAGTAAGGCAAGCCTTGGTCTCTAGGCTAGGGAGATATGTTTATAGCAAGTAAACATTGTTCTATTTCAGGTATACCTTAAAGAAAGATGCAGAATCCGGTGAATATGATCCTTTCGAGGACAGACAGTTGGAGAGTCCAACCTCGTAAGTATCTTTTATAACACTTCGAAACAAAATTACCCATGTGGGAGCAATACTGATACACTAACTGGCCCGGCAGGTGATATCTCGGTCTCAGAACACCAGCGAGTTGTAATTATACTGTTTCGCTGAGTGATTCCCGATATCGAACTCAGTTAATTTATACTGCTTAAGCGATTCAGCATTAAGCGATAAGCGATTTGACTGTAATGTAAATAGTAATGAACGGTCTGTATTCTTTCCGATGCCATTTTACGTATAAATAATACATACATCGGATCGAGTATATAATACAAACATGTTAATACATTGGCATTCGGTGTTTGCGGATAATCTACTTAAAGAAGTAATACTGAAGTTCATTGTAAATGGATATTCCATGATCAGCAATAATTAATTCCTCCTAAGTTTACCTTATAATTTACGTACTACGTTACTGCAGTATTTTATCCTCAAATAAGCCGAGAACGCAGTTTAGAAAATGAAATACAAGATGCACACATACCACTATCTGAATTTTTTATGAATAGATGTTTTTCATGGTATACCGAAAAACAGAGCAGGTGGGTCTTCTATATGAATGATCCTTCTATCATCATCATGATTTTAACCGTAAGACGTCCACTTCTGGACATAGGCCTCCCCTCCATCATATAGTCTTCTATATTCCTATTCTATATATCCATATATGCATTCTATATGCTCTATATGCATTTTAAGAGCCTCCGACTTCCGCACGTAGAAAAACACAATATGGTTGCCCGTGGTATCACCTCGGACGAGCCGGCTAAATCAATACGTCGTCGGCAAGGCTCTTCCACGGGTAAATAATCGAAGATGAATTTTTTGCCGATTTTAAGGTCCTATTATAATATATTTATTACTTGTGTGATAATGTGTGATGAATATGTTTCTAGTTTGTCTTTAATTAGTTTTATTTAAATTGTTTGTAATTGTTGTTGTAAAAAATACTTTCAAGAAATAGCTAAGAAAACATTAATTTAAATGAATAGTCCACCGTTAATTTTGACATATTTAATAAACCACTAATACATGGCATCCATGGGATGCATAATTTATAAATGCGTATAAAATATGTGTACATAGAAATTTTATTATGGTTAATGGCAAAATGGTACTAAATAATAACTATTGAAGAAATCATATGAGAAAAACAAACAACATTACTATTAATTAGCTTTAGAAATATATTCTGTTAATTTTTGGATAAAATATTTAAATGTATCATTAAAACTGTGTCGTGGACTAAGGTATAGGCAGCTCAGTCAGGCCTTCGCCTTTTATCAACGATCTGATGTATTTGAATTTTCTTTCTAGTCCTATGGATACGCTCACACATTTGCTGAAAGCATCACTCGGCACTGGAATTCTTGCAATGCCGAAAGCCTTTAAGGCTTCCGGGCTAATAGCCGGCATATTCTTCACTTTAATTGTGGCTGTTATTTGCACCCACTGCGCGTATATACTTGTAAGTATGCGCTTAACATTTGATTGAATTAACGTAAATAGCTGTGTGGAGAAGACGTGCTTCAGCTATCTGAAGTTCAAGACTCGAATCCCGAGAAATCATTTCCTATGGTGTAAAGATAATTTTTTGCGTCTTCAAATTGTCCACTCTAATGCTTAGTTCTGGAAATCTATGCGATGTTGCGAAATAATTATACTGCGAACTCTGTAATGTAATGATGACTTGATTATTTTATTTTTTTACCTACCTAGACTATTTTTGTGTTTTATATTTTTATTTATATTATTAATAAATCAATATTACAACTTAATATTAATTAAATACACTTAAACTGATTACAATGCATGAACCCAATAATTGTTCTAAATATACAAACAAACATTAAATTAAAAAATTAATACTCTTTGCCGTTAAATGACACTATTAATTTATTTTTAAAATTAATGACTGCGATAATAAATTCGCTAACAATTGAAGTTTTTAATAATAATAATAATAAATATAAAATCGTAAATAATTCAGGTCTTCCAATATAACTTTGTCGCGTATTAGGCTTACCTGATACGCGACAAAGTTATATTCTTGAATATTGAACAGAAAAATTAGTATAGATTGTACAATATTTCAATTTGTCATTGAAGTCATATCATTTAGTAAGGTTAGAGGTTTGCCCGCGAATATTTGAATTTCGAAAATAATACGTCCTTTATATTGAATTTTCTTTGTTTTAGAGAAACATCTCTGTTGTTTATGTAAATAGTATCAATTGAAGAGTATTGATAATCTGTCTGCCTACAATTTCCGTTCTTTTTAAATTCTTGACTTTAAATTAAATATTTTATGTTTTAAATATTATTGCTTTTTTATTTAGTTGTGACAGTTTTATAAAAACCTTTAAACGAATTTTCTATTTTAATTTATTTTTTACATAATTATATAATGGCCGCAATTGGATTTTATTTATATGATCATGTATTAATAAATAATGTTAATTACAGATCAAATGCGCTCACATTCTATACAAAAAGACGAAGCGACCGGCGATGAGTTTCTCAGAAGTAGCGGAAACGTCTTTGCAAAACGGACCAGAATGGAGCAAAAAATGGGCCTATTCATTCAAGTAATTTACTCTTTCTGCTATTTCCATTTTTTGTTGCAAATATCGCCCGAATGAATACGATAAATGCCAAATTATGAATGTCCCATGGGTTATCAAATCCCAACCCAGTTATAAAAGACAACACTAGACTAATCTGTTTGTTAAAGGCAATATAACATCTTTTGTGTAACTTTCATAAGGTCGGATCCATTCTTAAATCCTACCCTCTTAGATACGTTTCGTTATTTGAATTATTACATAAATCTCTTGCTGACTTGCATTTGTTTTAAAAATGTGACAGAACACTAAGAAATCATACCATTTTAATAAAATTTATAAGCAACATCGCATCCGTGACTCAGCTGGCGCTGTGGAATGGTGTAGATCGCATATCCTAGATAAGCCTCGCGTTCTTTGCCTGCCGATTTATAGTAAAAATGTAAATAAAAATCTTTTGACTGATTGGAAACATTCTCACCGAGCGTGTACCTACTGGCTACTACTAACTATAAGGAAGGTACTGTCAAATGAAAGGGCTTATAATATTAAATGACTGGTAACAGAAGGAAGAAAAGCATATTTTAAAGGAGTATTGTACGTCTCTTACAGAATATTCATATTGGTCAGTCTCTTCATGACTTATTTTGGAACTTGCTCCGTTTACACTGTTCTCATAGCCGAGAATATACTTAAGGTAAATTTTCAATATATTTTAAATCAGTGTTTCCAAGCCTGTGGTCATCTCAAGATACGTAAATGCTAATTAGAACTACAATAAAAACCTAATCTCATTTATTTTGCTGTTTATTTTATTAAAGGATCCGTGAAAAGTAGCCTTGTATTCTTAGGAGTCCGTGGCTGATGTAGATTGGGGATCACTGTTGTAAATTATAACAACATTCATAATCTTGATATTTACAGCTCCCAAAACGTAATTATAATAATAAGCCGTCTACAAAAGTACTTTACTATTTCATGAAGCAATATGAAATAACAATTGTGATCTTGGCAGCGAGTGTCTTAACACTATATTAAAACTTATTATATTTGACGCGACGTAAAGAGCCAGCAACAAAAGCAAAGTACGGATTGCGTCACGGCCATCCATGGATGATGAAAAACTCGTTCTATCAGGGACACAGTGGGCCATTTTTCCTATTCACTATATTCCACTATAGTATCTCTTCATAGATAGATGTGGTTTCAAAGATGAAATATTTTCGTTCCAGGTTGTGCTCCTATACGTGAAAGACCGCGAGATTCTAACAGTCCGTTTAGTTATTATAATGCTGCTCATTCCATTAATATTCATGGTGTGGATAAAAAACTTGAAATATCTCGCCCCGGTATCAATGATCGCTAATTTGTTCATGGGTCTGGGTCTCGGAATAACTCTGTACTTCTTAGTCGGCACTGGTGAACTGAACGTAGGGAAAGTGGACCTTATTAAGTCACCCATGGCGTGGCCAGAGTTCTTCTCTCTAACAATATTTGCTATGGAAGCTATTGGCGTTGTGATGCCACTGGAGAATTCCATGAAAACACCAAAAGCTCTGCTTGGCTACTGCGGTGTGTTGAACAAAGGAATGTCGGGAGTGACCGTTGTCTACATTCTCCTTGGGTTCCTTGGATATCTTCGCTATGGTGAGAACGTAGAAGGCTCCATCAGTCTTAACCTGGAACCAAATCCTGATGACCCCAAAATACACGAAATGTGAGTATCTTTTCTTGAATTGCATAACGTTGTGTTTGTATGATCTAATTTTTTATTCAATATAAAATATATCACAAAAATACAAATTTGACTGTTACGATTGCACATAAACATACCCCTTTTATATTAATTAAAGTACATTATTCAATTAATAATATTGTGGTATATATTTTTCAGCCTTGCCCAAATTGTGAAGATAAGCATCGCAATTGCTGTCTACTGTACGTTTGGCCTGCAATTCTTCGTATGCATCGAAATTATGTGGAACGCGATCAAAGATAAATTCACTAAACGACCTGAATTCGCCGACTACGCGATGCGTACTATTATGGTCACCCTTTGCGTGTGCCTTGCAGCTGCAGTGCCGAATATATCCCCGTTGATGGGAGTTATTGGGGCATTCTGCTTCTCTCTCCTCGGTTTGATTGCGCCGGCAATTATCGAGGTCGTGACTTACTGGGATATCGGCTTTGGAAAATACAATTATCTCATCTGGAAGAATGTCTTTATATGTATATTTGGTATCTTTGCATTAATATTCGGGACTAAAATGGCAATCGAAGATATAATTAGATATAATGATTAAGGCAATTTGTAATCGTTCTGATTGTGTGATAGCGAGTAATAAATATTTTAATTGAACTTGCGTAGCGGGTAAGAGTCGAGGTGTCAGGGTTTTAGATCATTTGCCTTTTGCAGAGCCTAATAGGATTTTTATACAGTTGATCAACGTCGAATTAATGCTTCTATACTAGTTCTTTAGAAGGCGCCGAGAGTACTGGCAGTTTTATTTATATTACGGATTTGTTGTGTAACTTTAAGGCGTAAATTGTAAATCATTCCGAATTTTAAATGAGCATGTTCCAAAACGGGTTTTGTAAATCGATCGTGTTGTATTAATTAGGAAAATTTCATCTTATTTAATATCGCTTTTTAAAAAATTAATTCCCATGGATGGGTCCATCATACGACATTTAATATGTTGAAATCGATTCAAATGCATAATATGATAGGAAAATTAATGGAAGTGATTGAAAATTTTAAGTCCTTTTAACTATTTAAATAAAATATATATATATATATATATATATTGATAAAACATCTTATTCTTGTTCGAAGATATTCATATCCGGACGTCAACTTTTGAAAGCAAGTACCTATTATCGACAAGTGCGTAACAATACATTTCCGTACACTTCACTATTGTTTTAGCAATCGTGATGAAAATATATATAAAACTTTTTTTTAAATCGCTATGCATTTTAAAATATAATATATACAATATAAAACAATTATGATTAGTTTCACTGGTTCGCAGGTTAATAAACAATTGTTATCAGGAATATGGATAAATGTTTTTAACAGGGTGAATTTTCTGGACAGGGCAAGTTTTTTTAAGAAATAAGATTGTTCTAAATATAGTTTGTCAAAAATATGTATATATATATATGTGTGTGTGTGGGTGTAACGCTATAAATTTTGCACTAAATATCCATATTTTTGACAAATGACATCAATAAAACACATAGATAAAAAGGGTTTTTTAGACGTTCACTTTTCAAGATATTCCTTATATAGTGTTATCATAGCGTTATACATTTATTCCCCAACCTTATGAAAAAAGAAGTTTCCTTCATTTTATTGTTTGTTCATAGCATTTCAATATAAAATTAGTTTTAACGAAGGCAATATTTTATATTATATAAAGACCAATGTTGAAAGCCGACCTCAAGCTGTAAGTAGGTCTTTTAGCACCAACAGGATTTCTTATTTCATGTGAAACCTCTGAAACTAAACATACCTGCCTTTTGGCACTAGTTAAAGTATTTTTAAATGTGATAATTGGTTGAGTCTTAAAATTATACTTGGTTCATCACACCCGGTACCAATATGTGTTAAGTTATGTTTGTTAACATTTTTAGCCTCGATTTAGTTCATACTATAAGTAATTTGTCATCAAAAATTGTAAAAACACTTGTACCATACTAAACGGAAAATCGTCCATGACAATGTACTATAGTAGGAATCGAGAATTGGTGCCTTGGTGCCTTGAATTTTGAGGTATTTTTGTAATATTCTATTATCAGTAGAATAAATAGAAAGACAATTAAGTATTATATTTTATGGTCAATGTTTAAAGTTCCTATGGTGTGATTGATACGAAATTTAATATAAACCAGGCTAGCAGAGATGCCATCAATGCATAACATTATAAGCATGATTTAAAAGATGCATTTTTATTTGTAATAGGCATATTTTATTTTGCAAATACACAGCATTTATAGATACAATTGTTTTAATAAGAATAAGTGAAATAAGCCTCCATTGCTATTTTGTTCATTAAAAGACTTGCACGGCTACCATTTCTTCTATGCCGTGAATTGCGTGTTCATGTCTTTCTTGCTTTTCATTGCATAGGTTTTATGCCTTCCTTATTTTACTGCTCTTTAGATACCATTCCGTCAATAACCTCGTCCGTTTCCCAATATTTTAATAATAATGAAAGTGACAGGTATCTTAAAATAATTATCTATTAAGAAGTATCCCATGAAGGGATGATATTATTTTCTCCAGTCCATAAGCGCCAACTTTTTTTTACTTATATAACGGACTACGGAAGGCGGGCAGGCGAGTCATCTTGGTGATAAGAAATCACTACCGCCCATGGACAAACGAAACTATCAACTTCATATTAATAAAGGTGCAGGCAATGCTTCCATGGGAGCGGATATCTAATTGCGAAGCATAACAAGTAAAAGTTGGTTAGATGGTTTCGGCGAAGACCCTTCATGCCTTCGCAATAGGAAGCTGAAAACTAAAACAGGATCAGCTTTTTTGCTTGTGCACGCCGATGCCATGATAGTAATATAAGCTGTTAGATTATTCATCTATTTTATTGATTTTCTCAGTTTAATCAATCAGAGTGGTGAGCTCCACAAATGAAAGAATCCAAACTCTTAAAAGTTAACATAGTTTCTCTTAAACGAAGCCAAAGCAAAGTTAGCATTAAAACAATTCAATTTAATCATATTTCATTTATTAAACTTTGCTGGCTACACTTAGTGTACATAGAGATCAATTTTAGTATACACAAATCACATATTTCACTGTTAAAAATACATATTTAACTGGCTTATTAAATATTTAAACAATTTGAATATAGTAAAATGTAAATCCTAAACCAACAGAATTTTTAGTCAGTTTTTTTTCAGTCTGGAATATAGTGCAATTTTGTAATTAAAGTTCGAATCTATATACTATTAAGTTCTGCATAAAAAACTTAAATATTAAATTATACAAATAAATTTGAAGGTATCACAATGACTTATTACAAGATTTAATCAAAGGTCGAATGTAAAATGTTTAAAAAAAATATACTTTATTTTGGATGCAGGTCGCCTCAGACAGGTATTCATGGAGGTCCAAGGATGAAGCCTATGTCGTAAAATATATTATAGCAATGTTTGGTTAATATAATATCGTCAAGAAATATCCATCTGGAAGATCAGGAGGAATCGGCAGCACCGGCGGCTGATCGGAATCCGAATTTTGAGTTTATCAATTAATAATAATGAAACTTCTAGCAAATTTAAACTGAAAATATTATATTTAAAATGAACCCACCATATACATAAGTCGTTGGTTGACGGTTTCGGAGAGACTACCAAATTTATATACAGATTGAGCTCATAATATATACACTAACACAATAGACACAAGTTTCACCTTTTAGCTCATAGATGTCGCTACGTGTATGGAATTACCATTATGCATACTTTGATAATTCTAACACAAACAATCACCAAAGTAAACGAAAATGAATAGAATTTTATTTAATACACCTTGACCGTGTTCAACCAAACCCGAAAAACCGATACACTGAAAACATGTCCTCCATTTCTGTATTCGGCTAAAATATTCCTAAGTCGTTCTCCTGGTTTTGAGCTACCTCCCCGCCAATTTTTAGCCAAATGTGATGAGCCGTGCTTTCTTTTATATAACAAGGATTTTTTAGTTTAGATTTTTTATTGAACTTATTGATATCAATTAAATACCTAAAAAAAATGAAAATTAAAATCGGAAAACAGTTATGGAAAAATATAAATAATTGCTACTCGCTTTTATAAAATTACAGATTGCCAACACTAAAACTATATATAGTTGAGAATATGGACTACCCCCGATAAATTCATAAAAATTAATTGTTGCTTATATTATGTGAGTACTTTATTTTTACGGCCATTACATGATGCGTTCGTTGCGTCTTTATAACTAACCGGCTAGCATTGTCTTTCATTTCATCAAAGCTACTCGTTTAAAGTTGAAAACATTTTATTATCAAAATACAGAATCATCTCAAGTTATTAAAGGCAAGGAAAATCATTTTCAAATTATCTACGTCGAAGTAGTTTGTGCTCTTAAGAATTGTTGTTAGAAATTGTTGTCATATCTTTTCATACCTTTAGCTGAATAGCAACAAATCTAAATTTGCTGGACAAAAGCTATTGTTAACAATTAAACATGAATGAGGGAAATTCAAATGAAAGTGCATTAGATAAGGTACAAGTTGCTCTGAGGATAAGGCCACTAACGAAGGTTGAGTTAGAAATGGGCTGTACAGAATGCATATGTGTAAATAACAAAAGTTATTTACAATAGTTTTCCTAAAACAGACACATCAGTGTCTGTTTTAGGAAAAGTATTTACTTACAATTATTTATTACCACAAAATACGTGTCAGCTCCAATTTTATGACACATCTGTAAAGGGAATGATTGAAAAATTATTTCATGGTAAATTACCTTTTACAGTACTCTTAGTCTTAGATAAAACAAAACATTTTTGAGTTTGATGAGCTGATTTTCATCCTATGCAAATAGTAATATGTTAAGGTAGTTGTTTAATGATCTGATACTTCCATTAGAATATATACTTTGTATTGTTGTATGGTATCATACTGGATCTGCAGTTTCGTTGATGTCTTCTCAAGTATTAACAATTTATCTCTTTCTAATGTAGTCTGTTATTAATCTTTTTCTCATTTAAGATGATGATAATAAATTTTCAGGTTACAATGTCTCAGTTTTTGCATATGGACATGCAGGCACTGGTAAGACCTACACCATGGGTTTTAATCACTCCAATTTAAATGAATGTTTACAAAAACAAGGTACAATATAAACAGTTTATTATTATTTTTTAATTATTATTTTATATTAATTTACAGCTTTTATAGTTTTGTATTGTTATTCATACCAGTACACCTGGTATAAAGTAAAACGTTTAAGAAGTAAACTGTGTGACATATCTAGTTTAGATATAGTGTTTTATGTGATATGTAGTATAGAAGTAGCTATGTTAAAAAGGAAATGGATTGGGTTTAGTTTTAGTCCTTGTTACCTAATATTTATATAAATAATAATAATATTAATAATAAATATTTACAATTAAGTAATTGTTTAGTAGTAATTTCAGGTATATTACAGCTAGCTGTGGTTGATATATTCGATTTGATGAGAAATGACGAACACCGCTTCACATTTGATGTGTTACTTTCTCTTATGAAGATAAACCAAGAACAATGTTTTGACTTGCTCTCTGCAAAACAATCAGATTGTAAAATTGAGATACTACAAGATGCTGATAAGATAATTATCTGTCCAGGTATTAATTAATTTAATTTATATTAAAAGATCAAAAATTATATTAAATTTAATTTTTTAAAATTATAACATAATAATAAAATTAATGAACGTACCAATTACTTATGTAATAATTATTAAAGAAACCAATGCAAGATAAGCCTAAAGTTAATTGTTAATTTTTATTATTGGGCCTACTTTAGATGGCAATTCAAACCGTGGATTCTCTTCGATGCTAAATTCATACAAACATTGATCAGTGACAGAAAACTTTTATAACAATAAATGCAACTGTGAGAGTTCACTGTTTTATGAAAACTGAACTCTCACAGTTGCATGAGTCTCTTACTCTAATACGCTTGCGGCCTCCAATTATTAGTAAATGACGGCTCTGACTATTGTAACACTGTATTCATTAGGCTACAGATGAATGGTTTTGTTTAAGTGTCAAGATTATACTTGTATATATATCAAAAGAAATAATGATCTTATTGATTTAATCATCTCAATCTTAAGGCAACACGCTGATGCTATAACATAAAGCAAAAACATTGTAAGAACATAAAAGCTTGAAAATTTTTCCAATCTCTTGGCCGTCTCTTGCTTACATTAGCCCGTTGCTGTTGGAACACTTGTCGATTGACCCCGTTGACGATTCAGAATAGCTTCTAATAAATTCTATTGTATAAAAAACTTTTGACGTTCTCGTATATGCTTCATGTTTATAAAAATTAATTATCTCTTAAAAAATGTTTGTATGTGGAACTTTACAGAAACCTAGTAACGTCTTCTAAGATTCAATTGGTCGACTTGGACTCTTCCGAGAGCTTTCAAATTTCGAATAACAGTGGAGAACTGTTTGGAAGACAAAAAGAAATTAACCAGGACCTTTTGCATCTTCGTAATGTTATTTCCGCATTGGGAGATGGCGAAAATCAGCGTTCTATTAATTACTATGGCAGCAAGCTCACAATGGCACTAAAAGGTGAGTTGAGCATTAAGTAAACAATAAGGTTTCAAATTTGTGTCGTTGTAGTATTCGAAACTGTATTTTTTAATGCATTAATATGTCTTGAAGTTTGGACAATTTTATGAGTCTCTCATTTGTAAGTTATATTTTCCATTTCGATGAATTTTGGTAAGTATAACAGTGCACGTGACATATTAATTTAAATAGAAAATATTTTAGAGAGATATATATATATATATAATCGAGTACATTATCACTATTTGGGCATTCAGTAAATGGTATTGTATATTGCAGATAGTCTTGGTGGCAATTCTTTCACTCTTTTGGTGGCATGCGTGAGTCCTGCGGACATTAGCTTGCAGAAAACAATCTCCACACTTAACTACGTGAACCGAGAAAAGTATTTACATGACAAGCCTATTGCTGATGAACCAAATACTGGTTCGAGTCACCAAGGCCTTGACAGAGCAACCACGGCGGTGCAACAATTAGAAGGAGCTCACTCTGAGCTTCACTATCAGTCCCATCGATACGAGGTAAGATCATCGAGGGATTTTTGTGTTCTCGCTCTTACGCATTACTGTCTTGGTCACGTTCAGTAATCTCTATCTTATCCTTAATTTTCTCTACCATCTACTATAAATTCAAATTTAAAAGCATTTATTCAAATAGGCCCCATAAGGGGCACTTTTGCAAATCGATTTACACTAGTAAAACTACCGTTGGTTCGGAAGATATACCTCTACGAGAAGAACCAACAAGAAACTCAAAGGGTTTCATTTTTTCATCGCCAAATTTACAATACATATTTATTTATTTATGTTTGCTAGCTTACATCTAGTTAATTTAATATAAATGCAGTAAAAAATATATATTCGCACCAAATTTTGTTATTAAATAGCTGGGTCTAGCAGAAGTGTATACGAGGCAGCATAATACATATTTGACATTCGTTCCTTGCGTGGTGTTCGATCGTGGTAGACAAAGCAGATATCGGAAATTGTTAATTCATCCTATGTAATCAATTACTTATATTTTGATTAGTAAATATAAATTAAATATTATGTAAGGAATGTATCTTTTGGCTTGACTATTCGTTTGTTATATTTTAAAATTAAAAATATCGTCTTAGGTTACAATATATTATATAGGGAGTTACGGATGAGACAGCTTTATGGTAAGATATCATCACCGCCTATGGACAACTTTGGTTGCCGGCTATTTACGCCACTTAAGCGGCATTTTAAGGGCTTCTAATATCCTCACTAACTAAGCAACACACAGTAGAGGCATCGTTTTAAGTATCACTACTATTTCACGCTGAGTATTCTGTGAGCCGGTGGTATCACTTAGGATCAGCCGGCTCTATTAGTGCGTCCGCTAATGCTTCAGCACAGCTACCACAGGTGTGACAATATTAAGTCACTCGCCCGGGCACTGTCAAGCTCTTCCAGAGAACGAATAAATTATAACTGTCCGGACAGCGTTTCAAACCCGGATACCTCTAGTTTTACGGTAGACCTATTAAACCACTTAGCTACAAGGCTCTATACTATAGTTAAAAATCCATAAAAAAATATGTCTGTTGAGTGGCATGCTAAGGTGGCAATCGGAAGTAAGGATAAAGCCCACGTGAACACTGTAGTCTGGCCGTGGAATATTTAAACACCGCAACTTGGAATTGAAAAGGGCAAATATATCGATATTGAACAGAATTTTGAGTTAGAAAGAAGAAAATCACTCGAGGGTCTTAACAGGTTAGATATGAATTACTGTAAGGTTATGGAGTACTTTATAAGGTTTTTCAATTGATTAATGTTATGAGCAAAGTTCTCGTTATTATTTCCAACGCAGTATTGTCTTTAGTTTTTATTTTTCTTTTAGATTTAATTATATACTTAGAAATTTAACACTTTTCAGAACGATGGACACTGAGCAAAGCGGGTCTTCGTGCAACAACGTAGAGGCAGATCGTTTTAAAATTAACTCAATTTATATAAGCCCGCTCCCGATTAGCCCTCTGGAGAGGGACCCGCTTCATATAAGCGAAAATCATTTAAGACTCCATACATCTGGTAACTTTTTTGCATTGGTTTATCATGACACTGTTCGTAAATTCAGTAATCAGCAGATATTAAACAAAATTAACATAGAAAACAAAGCTCCTACTCGCTACAAAATGCTATCGATACTTAAAGCACTCAAATGCTTATAGAGCTGGGTGTCGACGCTGAGGAAGTACAGAGAGTACGGAGTGGGAGTATGAGAGAGTTCCAAAGTCAATACGATGAGATTAAAGATTCCTCCGACCAACTTGAACTCGAATTTAGGATTACGTTTGAGAGACTAGCGAGTATCCAGAGTGCGGACACTGACGTTGTAGGTATTATCTATAGTTATAGGCAACTACGCTCAATCCTTTTTGTAAAATTAACTAGCCAACAGTTGCGTAATAAGTCTTTTAATTATATATTTCGGTTTGAGAAAGTGTAAGTGTGGCGATTGCTACATTTTACGTTTATTGAAAAAGTGAGGATGGTAGACGATCTGAGCTGCGTGACTCCGGCAGGCGCCTTTATTCTTGGCTCGCTCGACGCACGAGTGATGAGTGCTTTGCTGTGTGTGAGCAAGCCACAAATCCACAAATATTTAGTGCCTAAATGATGTCATTTCATATTTGTCATTATGATTTTACGTTTTCCAGTATTTTTCTATGTTAAATTTACAACGTTATGTATTGAAGAGAAATGAACAATTCGCAAAATTACAAACTCTTTTCAAAAATCAGCAGGAAAAGATGGAGCAATTGGTACAAGAGAATGTTAGTATCTTTAAAAAAACTCTTTTAAAATAACGAATATAATAAAACAACCACTTTCTAAAAATTATTCACTTAATAAACATTTAGAAAACAAAGGTAATTTCCATATGTCATTACGTGCTTATATAGCCTAGCACGAACGCGTTTAACGACTTCGTTCCCAATAAAGCGATTCACACATATCAGTGACCCCATAATTTCGACACAATACCGTTACAGTGATGTAATTTGATTGAAACGTTCTCTATGGGCGTGTCCACACTTGTCAGTGTCAGTGCCGTCTCAGGACATAGCCTAAGTCTTGTTAGTGACGATATTTTTTCACGGATCACTGTTGCCGCTCCTTCGAAAACAAGATAAATAATGAAAAATACTTTCTTTCATCTTTAGTTAATTCTTTGTATAATGGCGCGAATTCTCCTTCTATTTCCACGCTTCATCGCTTTCCACGCTTCTTAATTGCCACGCTTCATCTACCTTTTTTCTTTTGCTATGCTCTTCTTCTTATTCGTCTAAAGCAGTGGCTATCATAGCTAGTTTGAAGAGAACGTCGTACACGACCATTCGTAAAGAACTGAACAGTCCCGGATATGTGTGAATTGAATAAAGTCGTATCACTTCAGCACGGGTATGGAGCTGTGACGGTCTGTGTCGGAACTGTGGGTTCTCTGATATGTGTGAATTGGCCATTAAAGTTATGAAATAATAACTTATAATTAAATAAAAAAATATACAATTTTGTAAATATTTTATCAAACTTTCACAAGTATATATAAAGATATTAATTTTTTAAAACTATTACATAAATCTTGCCAACGAACTGGATCAGCTGAGGGCCGCGGAGTCTAAATCAAGGAAACGTAAAAAGCCACCGAGGACAGTGAACTCTATAAGAATAATAAGTTTTGATGATGCAGAAGAAATTGTCGATTTAACAAATGATTCGGATGGGAACTCAACCCAAAAAAAGCGAAGATTGGTATAATTAAAAGACCTTACATACATTACATTCATATGAACAGTTATTTTAGATATTCCCAACTGAATGGGATGGAAATGGAATTAAAATAATGAAAGTAAATCCAACTTAGAAGTCATTGCATGACACAGTAATGTTACAGTAATGACACAGTATTCTTTCTAATTCCAGATCAGACCGAATCAGAAGATGGAAAACAGCGATCGGAGACTTTTGCGGGTCAATTCGATTCCATATTGCTTTTGCCTTAGTAATTGTAATAGCACAATATGTTTTTGTATGAAAATGTCGCGTAAATGTTCCGAGTTTTGCCGATGTAAAGAACTAATTTGCAGAAACCGCCCTTAATTAAGTAATACAGAATTTTAATATATTAAAAACTATACGATACGGATTCATAATTTAAATCTCAATATTTTCAGGCAGTGAAAATGTGATAGATGTAATTATATTACGTTGTAATTTAAGATTTTTATTATATGAATTATTATTGAAGATACAAAAACAACTGATTTAACTTTACTGCTTCATCACCATCATCATCAGCCTATCAATTCCACTGCTGGACATAGGCCTCCCCCAAAGACGCCCACCTATTACGATGTTGAGCGATCTGGATCCAGCGGTTGCCCGCCACCTTCATACTTATGCGACTTTACTGCTTATTTTATTTAAACTAAAATCCTATCAGAATGAATATCTATTAACAAAAGAAAAAGCCAAACATCACCCAAGCGGTAACCCGTGATCGGATGAGAACCGGTCTATTCAACGGGGTATGGACGTTGGCGGTTATATTGATGAATTAAAGAGGCTCCACGAAGCTCGTCTTGTCAATAATTGTAATATGAAATTGGACATTTTTAACAAGGACAGTTTTCGTTTTAGTTTCTGTCTCTACTTGACTTCGTCCATCTAACTGTGGTGACTATTATAAACACAAGACAGAAAATCGTGTATCCGTACTACCTTCATTTCTTCATAAAATTCTAAAGCACAATAGCGGATCTATCACTAAATAAATTTAAATCATATAGGTAGGCGTACTACAGAATAAAATTGCTATTCTTAAACAATAACGTCGCTACTCGCTTGGGATTTAGACCTTAACAGCTCCAGCCTGCTCTTTCTAACGGCGATGTAAACACTGAAACTAGACTGGGGCGGGGCAAGACAGATTTCGCGAGGCGCTGTTTGTGGCGACTTAAAGACGGATTTTTACGGTTTAA
>DWCF01000750.1:0-39125 GCA_018230265.1 Delias oraia
TTGGTCTTGTCCATGTTCATCTTAAGACCCACCTGTTGGGATACCTTGTTGAGGTCTCCGAGCATTGTGTTCAAGTCTTGATGCCTAGTCTTTTCCAGTTCAAGAGTTTAAATACATCTTCCAGTGCAGAGGTGAACAGTTTCGGAGATATAACATCTCCCTGCCTCACGCCTCTCTGCATTCGGATAGAGTTTGTATTCTGATCCTGTACTCGAACCGACATGGTGGAAGAATTGTGGAAACATCTAAGGACCTCTATATACCGACAGTCGATCTGGCATTGCTGCAAGGATCGAAGCACTGCCCAAGTTTTCACAGAATCGAAGGCCTTCTCGTAGTCCAATAAATGTATGTAAACGATATTTGTTAGTCTTCCTCCAAAGTATAATAGAAAAACGTCACATAACTCAGACGCCGTAGCCGTACGCGTACAAAGCAGGACGACGCGTCTGCCGAGCCTCCTGGTGAACTTTACAAGGGCAGCTTTATTCCTATTGTAAATTACAAGATTGACATACAAAATCATTGCAAATCAATAGAACCTGGTTTATTAATTAGATATTCATCCACTGCATTTATTCAAGTGCTGATGGAAGGAACCTAAAATGTCTTTTCCGTTTTAAGGTTTTAAAAAAAATACATACCTGCATAGCTTGTTTGAATTGTTGTATGATACTCGGTGGTTTCTTATCTTTATCGCCACGAGGGCGTGATTTAAACATATTGAACATAGCTGGTCTTCTGCTTACCCCGGACGTACCTAAAATATATTAGTAATAAATGCAAATATTTCTCGAAAGCTGAATTGTAGTACATCTGTATAAACGGTACCTGAATCAACTGCACACTACCTAGTCTAATAGCACTGGTGTATTGAAATGTTTAAAAAACGGTGATTCAACTATGATGGTCGATGCAAGACTTATTTAATAATCTAGTATCTAAAGTCAGTTTTAAATGTTCTGCAAGATATCTATTGCACTACTATGAAAAGTTTTAATCTATCTTAGAAGTCATCAAATAAAGTCACAATCTTAATTAGTTTAAGTGGATATATTATTATTAAAGTGTAGGTGAACTTTTGAGAAAGGATTAATAAAATGCCATTTCCCATCGATATTATGAAGCTTACTAAATTAAGTGAAATTACGTTCTATTTCAACAGACGACCAAAATTTTATTCAGTTTGATACAGGATGGAATTTTGTAAAGCCGCCTGAAGGAGAAGTACTCTCAAATAGAAAAATTGGCTAAAAGAAAAAATGCCTTTATTTTGGAAAAGAAAGAAAACTGCATTCAAAGATTTTTAAAAATTCGCTCCCCGCACTCGGTAATCGAACAGACTAAAATCTCTGAAAGTAAGCCTGTACTTTTATTGCACCGATCGTTCGAATCAATTATAAGGATGAAATCTCTCTAAAAAACTTCATAAATTATATGAAAGGAAAATAATGAAATCTTAGATTATTAATTCAATGAGTCAAGTTGAAGCATTTTTAACTGAGAGATCTATTTCTTTATTAAAAAAAATTATAGTATAGCGGACAACGGAGCAGGTGGGTCTTCTATATGGTAAGAGAACATCGCCGCCCATGGACAACCGCGCCACTGTCCACGAATTAGTTGTGTTGCCGGCTTTTTACGCCACTTAAGCGGCACTTTTTTTAAGGGCCTCCGATATCTTCATTCAGTCAGCGAAACAGTACAAGTATCGCTTCACGTTGAGTATTCTGTGAGCTCGTGGTTTCTCTTCGGACGAGCCGGTCCAATTAGTGCGTCTACATGGTTCAACATGGCCCGTGGGAACGTGTGTTTACTTATTATATGTTATTAAATAATAATTCAGGTGGCATTACAAAATTTCGGCCTTGGTTTCAGTCAGATTTCATTATAATAGAATTTAAAATTACCATGAATTGTCTGCTGATATAACTGATGTGAGTGACCATCATCCGCCGACCCCCGTCTTCTTCTTTCGCCTACCGATTGAGTGCTTCTAGTTATGGCCGCATCCAATCTTTGATCTAAACCCGAAAATGTAAACAACAAAACATCTTTAGAAAATGATGGTGTGTGAAAATGAATAAATTAATAAACTAAAATAAAATACAGGAATGGTAAATTTAATAAATTAAATTTGATAATTAAAATTCTATAAATGTTCTAGCCAATAGTCGTCATTTAAACAACCTATAAATAATTAAATCTAACTATGGCTATCAGAAAACATTTAAAATATAAACTTTTAATTATGACATATTAAAATATAACAAATTAATTTCATTTTAAATTGACTACGTGACATTATTTTAAAAACTAACAAATAGTGTTTATCAATTACTTTTACTTTAAGCGTCAATTTTTGACTTTGACCATCCCTTAATAATATTACACATAATAATCATTATCAAAGCCACCATTATAACATATATTTATCGGTAAATAGTAGTTTCAAAGCAACTAAATCAATTTTTAATTTTTGATGAATTTTATCTGTTAACTATTCTATAAGTTTTTAATTGAGAAACTATTTCATAAGTCGAATTATTATATAAAACGCAAAATCCTTAAACATTTTCAGTCATGGCCGAAGAAATAATATTACATAGCATACTTTAAAATCATTGATATTAAAATTAATCTTAATAATCTACTTATATCTAATGAGTGGTAAATAATATAACAATTGTCTATAAATAGTAAGCTAAAAACTAACCTAAAAATGCAATGATGCAATAGCATATATGTTTTTATTTGTAATAGTTTTCTTTGTTTAAGCCCGCGATAAAACTGTCAGGGCCGTATGGTCAAACAGCAAATTAGTTATTCAAAAAAAAGTTTTCTTTGCATTAATAGATGATTCTGATATTTTGTTTGTTATATTAAATATTAAGAATCTTTATATTATATATATCTTTATATTATTTATATTCTACTCCTATAAATAGGCTGTTTAAATTTCTAAAATTCTGCTCCTATAAATTTCTACGCCCTAATCTTATAAACAGCTATACTGATTCAAATATGGTTTTTTCCATATATTTCAACTTTCACTTTTAATAGAGGCCAGGATATCATGTCAATTGCGAGTGATGCGGAACGCGTTTGACTACTATGGTTAGAAAACTGGCATGTATAAAAAACGATTATGTACACTAATAGCTTTTCCTTTAACAACAAGAAACACCCACCTCTCTTCTGCCGTCTGTCATCGCTACTTTTCCGTACATTTTTAATTTTCTTCAAATCATTGATTTTGATCTCTTTTTCTTTGGCAGACTGAGAACCCCAAGTCCCAGAACGTACCCGCACTGTTTCGATTGGATCATCTTCTAAAACTTCTGGTTTGACTCTTTCCTCAAGAGACATTTTAATTTCTTTATGTGGAGCTACCTGCAACATGTAATATTATGATCAGAACAGCAATATTACACAACAGTAACTAATGACCTTTAGAAGAGCATTATAAACTTACAGGTTTATCACTTGTTCGTTTAATCCAAATATCTTCAGAACTAGTTGGTATACCATCAACTGTAGATCTGATTTCAATTAAACTACTGTCGAAGTAGTTCTTATCACGATGAAGATTCTCGCCAGCAAATATTGTCCTAACATTAGGCCTCAACTCTTCAGCACCCTTTGTACCAAAATGTACAGTGTGAGAATTAATGTGCATTCTTAAAGCACGTTCAACCTTTTCCATTGGAGGCTCTGCAGAAGTAACTAAAAACTTATGCTTTGCACCCATTACTGTCCTCTTGGAAGAGTCATCGTCTGTTGATTTTTCATCATGTGATTTGTTACTTTCACAGCCCTTTTGTTCCTTATACTTAAATGTTGATTTATGCTTCTGACTATCATTCTTATTAATATCATAAGCTTTCGATGGAGAATTAGATGTTGAATGATCTTTCTTGTAATCATCTTCATCTTCTTCACGACATTGTGATAGGCGACGCCTCTCAGTATAAGGAAAAGGTGAAATTGAACTGCGGCTTGAGAGATTATTACAATGATTCATAAAATAATGTTGAAAAAAACTATCTGTTTCAGGAGTATCATTATTATCACCTTGAATTATATCCTTTAAAGCTGCTAATGATGTGATAGTATTGTAATTAATTGCATTGACAAGATCCTCGCTATCTGTAGAACTGGGTGAACCACTCTTACAGTCATTATCTTTATTGGATGTACAAGTATCGTTATTCAGATCTACATCTTTTTTATTCTCCATTTTCTTTTTTTTATCATTTTTCTTTGTTGTTCCTTTAGTTTTGTTTTTAATGATATGATTATTATCAGAATCCATTGAATAATATATTAATATAATATATATTTACTACAAAATAAAACTTTTCTATATATCAATCATAGACATATTCTTTTGTGATATAATTAAGTGATGTTGTAATTTTTGTAAGAACTATTGTCATCGCTGTGAAGGCATGCTTTTATAGTTTATGGTTTTTGAGCAACTCCCACCACACATTGCCAGAGTTTCCTGAAAACAAATATTATGTCTATTAATTTAAAGAAAATATTAGAAAGTTATAGTTTAAAAAATCATATGACGAACTGCTACATGCTTATCAAACTATAGAGATAGTATAATTACTAAACAAGCTTTTCCCTGTATTAAAAAATTAATTAAGATGTAATTTAATTTTAGATGTAATTTTATATAGATGTAATTTTAATATGGTACCCTACATAAAGCTATTATACAAAAATATAATCCAATATCCAACAGTATATATTTTATACCCAAAATCTAAATAAATGTTTATTATTTATCGGACACAATGAACATTCATATATTATTAAATAATAACATTATTAAGACATGTTAAAATAACTACGCATAAGTTGTAAAGAATCATAAAGAAACATTAGGTAAGGATTAATAGATATTATTATGACATTTGTTGGTAACATACCCTGGACACATTAATATATGCAAAAAGTTATAATCATCGTTCTTGTAATGCCAACAATATCCTAAATATAATCTAGGTTTTCACAAAATACAATTGAAAAAATAAAACTATTGATAATATGAGTAATTAGGACAACAAGTCAACAATAAAACTTCACAGCTACTGAATAATTAACACAGAGTATAAGGTATGTTGTACAGATATTTAATATTCATTTTAATATATGTTTTAGCTAATAATAATACTTTTATTAGTCTGCTTTTGGACAAATACACATAAAATTTTTTATTGATCTGTGTCCGGTAAGAGTTTCATAAATAACAAAAAATTCATCTTTTGAAGAGGTCTAGAGAGGAAAGAATAGGGAATGCAGATTAATTAATTATAATTTTATATGGAAGTCAAATTTCACAAAAATGAATTGTGTAGTACATAAAGCGGCCTCCGGTACGTCAGGCGCCTTTGTCTTATCAGGGTGGAATTGTATTGGATGCTATTGTACAATTGGTTGGGATGGGACTTGGCCTTGTCATAGTATCGCTCAGTCGCCTGCTTCATCCACTGGGATATTATCGAGAACTTTAAGTCAAAACGAAGGTGCACGTTCTGCACGTACCAGGGCACTCCTGTCGCAACTCGCATAAATTGCAACTAAATAACCTGTGGCCTACACAAACCAAATACCTCGGCTTCACCCTTGACAGCAAGATGACCTTTGCGCGACACATTAACCACCTTGCCCACACCAAGGCGACCTTCGATAGAGATCATCTTCTTATCTGTTAAATAACAAAAGTAAAATATCCTTCAGACAAAATCTCTCTATAAAACGTATATTCGTCCGTGCATGACCTACGTTAACAACAAATCGCCCTCACGCTTATCAAACGTGTACAATTGATACAGTCGCGATTCATTCGAGTGGCGCCGGAGCTATACTGTTTTAAAATGTTTCTATATCTTGCATTTCTAAACCTGGTCATTAGTTACAGCAGGGCTGATTATACAATTAAATATTCAGCCATTATATATCGACATGGTGATAGGACACCTATCGATCCCTATCCAACGGATCCTTGGGGTAACGAATCCTTCTGGCCAGTCAAATTTGGAGAACTGACAAATATTGGGAAGATGCAACACTTTAAATTGGGACAGTGGCTTAGAAAACGTTATATGGTAAGACTAGTAGTATCTCGGAAGTCAGGCATAAAAAAAACTGTCTTAAAATGAAAAGGATTTGTTATAGATTATGCTCATCATCTTATTTCAGAATTTAATTTCTGAAGAATTTGATCCAACTGCTGTTAAGATTAGATCTACTGATGTTGATCGTACTCTGATGTCAGCTCAGACTAATTTAGCTGGTAATCTATCGTAACTATTCACTTTGTGTGCCTTGAGGCCCCATTCCTTAAATTTTCAAGAGAAATATCTACCTATCAGTTTACCTAAGTACCTACTAACTTTTCTTAATACACAATAATGTTCATTGACAAATTTAATAACATAATTGAACATAAATGGTTTTTTTTTATTTTCTCAAATTGTTATGGTTTTTTATACATTTTTTCAAAACTGAAAAAACATTAAATTCATATACAATTATATATGAATTATAATATGTAGCCATTCTATTAAAAGTAAAAGTTAAAAGATTATTAAACTTATTTATAGGCATGTTTCCACCTGATGTAAAAACAACATGGAATCCAAAACTGTCTTGGCAGCCCATACCAATACATACCATTCCAGAAGTTGATGACGAAGTTTTGGCTATGGAAAAAGAATGTAAGCTTTATACAAGGATAAAACAGAACCATATGGAATCAAAGGCTTACCAAAAGCGTTTGAGCCAATATCAAGATCTAATGGAGTAAGTACAAGTAAAATATTTAGTTGTCAGTATACAGTATACAGATTCACAAAGTAGTATTTTTTTGTCTAATATTGTAGTCTGCCATTCTTTGTCTCCATAACATCATTATCTTAGTATTTATTGGTATTATTTTTGATAGTATTTATTACATACACATAATATCTCCAATATCTGTGATGCAGAAAATGAATCTTGTATCTTGTGAAAAATTGTGTAAAATGTGATTACAAAGTCAAAGATGGCTCTCCATTCCTGCAGTACAGTCTGCAGCTGACTACTGATAGAGACCATAGTAATTACAATGCAACTGGCAGTTAGAACAATAAGGCTTGAAATATATTCAACATATAATGGCTGTCTTATTTAGAATTGTTGAATTAGTGACCCAAGTATTGTGGGACTCTTGTATGTTAGTATGTAAATAAATCACACCAAGCTGGAGTAGTAGTAGGTACTGATTGTGGAGTCATTTAGTTGACTCTGATTGGTAAAATTGTGTATTATTCATAATTATATATTAATCCATTATTAGGAAACCAGGATATACTTATAATTTTTTTTTTTACTGAACATTTTAATATTTTAGCTACCTAACAGTAAATACTGGCAGACAAATCAGAGACTATGAAGATATTTTATCCATATATACTACATTAAAAATTGAAAAATCTTACAATTTTACGTTGCCAAATTGGACTAGAGAAGTTTTCCCTGAACAAATGATAGAGCCTGCCTGTTACAGGTATTTTTGTTTGAATATATATTGATATATAGAAAAAATATTCCAAGAACACATCATAATTTATTTATGAATATTTTTTAGTTTTACAACCCCAACGGCAACTCCAAAAATGGCACAGTTGATGATTGGACCGTTGATGCAGACTATAACTAAGCAAATATTAGACGTTGTACAGGGTCACAGTAACTTAAAATTATCGATTTACAGTGGTCATGATTTAACAATTGGTAGTGTTTTAAATGGGCTTGGTGTTTATGATGGCAATTGCCCAGTGTACACCTCGACAATATTTTTTGAAGTTTTAGGTAAGTGATAACAAATGAAAAACATGATGTGGATTTTATCAAAAGTTTAAAAAAATATATTTATTACCTTGTTTCTTTACAGACATAGGTGGCAACTATTCTATTCGTTTATCATATAGAAACAGTACTGAGATTATTGAACCGTATGTCTTATATGTTCCTCAATGTGGAGAAATATGCCCACTTGAAAACTTTTTGAAACTTTATGAAAAAATTATTAATGTTGATTGGGAAAGTGAATGTCAAGATAAGGTATAATTTAATTATACAGCTTTACATCTTATGTCAATACCTAGTCATTGTATACAAGCACTGTTTTTCTTAGTTTCAGATGTGGTTGATAATTATAAGTTGCACAATATTAACTTCTTTTATTATGAGTTACTTTATCAAAATAAGGAAGTATAATTTAGAAAGGGGTAAGCATTCATTTTACTTAATTTTTTTAAAGATTTTATATAAACAGGATCAATAGCAAAACTGGTTACAGGTATCAATATTGACTTATTTAAATAAACTATAATTAGAGAATTTAAATTTGGTTTAAAAGTGTTATAAAACAAAATTTATTTTGTTTTCAGAAATATATACCGATGATTTCTTCAAATCCCGGTTACTTTTGAATCGCCTTTGAATAATGGCAAGGTTGCTATTACTAATGAACTATTACGTTGGCACATATATGTATATATCCAATTTTCTATTTATTTATAGGTTTGAATATCAATGTTTAAAAGGTTAATTCATAACCAAGCTTATAGTTTATCAAGTTTAGATTAACAAAGCTAAGCTTTGTTAAGAAAAAATTGTCATAATGTCCTCTAATCTCAAAATATTCCGTTTTCAAATTATGTTTTTATGTTTTATGAATTATCTATTTAGATACTGTCAAACCTGGTTGATCGAGATTTCAATGGAGCACAATCTCATTCTTGCTTATAGAGGTTTCTTGCTAACACGATTAAATCGCTCACTTTAGAGAGCACCTCCAAACCCCTAATGAAATAAAATGTATGTATAAGTCAGATCAAGAACGAATGTAGTAAAAACGTTATATGATAAAACTAGGTGCATAGTATACACAGCATATTATATTATCAGCATATGTGTAATTCTTTGATAGTGTGTCTATGTTCACTATATTTTAACATTATTATTGCTTATGAAAACAAAACGAAAAGTCATGCATTATATAATTTTATTTTATTTTGAACTTATTCACTTTAAAAATCGGTAAATTTTGTTTGCGTTTCTTTTTTTGTATTATAAAGTCATAAATTTTGTCGAATATTGCTTCTTCAACAAACGCCGCGTATTCAAACAATGAATGGACCGTCTCCAATGCACTTAGAGCTAGCATCCTTTATAATCTTTAAAATAACGGATCCTGGCAATAGCCTGGGTAAATAAGAACTATATGGTGCGAGTAATAACTCGCACTATATAGTTCTAATTTACCCAGATTTGACTATATATTTTAAGTTCTCAATTTTACTATAATTATTTAGTACTTATGCATTTATAATGTATGTTCTAGGCTTATTAGGCTTAATGTAAGATTATTTTTTTACCAAGGCTATTAATACATATAAAATAAAGTTACTATATTTTTATATGATGTTTTGTTTCTTATCCAAAATAGAAAAATAATCATTGTAATCTTGAAAGCTAATCATTATTCTTCTTATGCAGCATTAGCTGAGTTATCTTGTGAGAAACTGTAATTATTTCATGGTCTGATAATAACTGAATTTATACATTGTATTCGGTCTATGGGAAGTCTGGGGTATCCCGTAACTCCCTAACTCGTAGAAATAATACAAATTAAAATTAAATAGTACGACTAATTCGTACGTGCATAAACCAAAACATAATAAAAGAAACTGATATTGTTCAGTTAAGTGTGTGGTCAAAATTATCAGAAAATACTTAATTTTACTGGTAAAGAAATAAAGATATGCTAAAAAGACTAGAACCTGTAGCGTTTTAATGCTTAAAAAAAACAGTCTGACTGCTGAGGGTGTTCAGTGGTTCCATAATGTGGATTTTTTATTTGAAAGGGTTATCTGCTGTCGGCACTCGACCTTTACAGCTTTTGTCTCATATTATAGAAGTTGTAGTTAGTGTACTGCTCATGCCATCCTGAACTATTTCTTTTATACAGTTTGGAATTTAATTTAAAAAGATTATTATTAATAGCAGTTGTTCAGAAAAAAATGATGGCAATTAGAAGAAGGCCTAACAAATTCTGATATTTTTAAGGATATAATTAAATTTATATTAAATTCAGTAGAAAATAAATTGAATTGTATTATATCTAGTAATTTAAAAAGAAATAAAATGTAGTCTAGGATATAGCTAAAAGCCTTGTAGTCAAGCCGTAGTCAATTTATAAAAATTGTCTTGACTATCCGCTTTTGGTTAATTGCGTTTAAATAATTGCACAGATCGACAGACTTTGTAACAAACAAAGTCGTCTTTAATATTTTTTAAAACAGTGATTTGGATATAAAGCTTCATTAAAAGTTCAAAAGCGTAAGTTTACATTACTGTTATATTGATTTTAAGAAAACTAAAGGTGTAGGTAGTACTTTAGAAAAGCGTTTTATTAAAAACTATCCTACCATATCAAGATTTAAATTCTAAATTTTAATTAATATGGCTATCTGTTTATGGTAAATTATAAGGTAATACGAAAAGCGGTTTCCACCACACTGTTGTGTTTATTGAAAACGCTGCACTAGTAAAATGTTAGTTTCGAGAAAAACGCGGCAAACATATTTAGACGTGTTTGAACAACAATATTAAATTTTATCAAGCTTTGTTAGCAAAAATTGGCAATCTTGGAATATTAGAAAAGATATTAAAGCAGTCTTAAAATAAAAAAAAAACAATATTATAAAAGTAATTGAATGTATTGAAATTACAAATATTATTTTAGTTATTTATGTATTATTAAGGTCACGCCTAAATAGTAACATTATCAGTCTAAAAAGGTTACACATTAATTTAACACTAACATTTTCAATAACATTAAATATTGTTATATACATTTTGTATTTACATAGCAATATTATATAATTAAAAACAAAAAAATCTTATTAATTAATAAGGCAAGTAGGATTATACAAATTAACTCTTATTATGGCAAGTAAGATAACCAATAAATGTATTAATTTACATTTAAACCAAATAATTAAACTTATTTAAATATAACCAATAAAAGTAATGATATTAAGGTAAGCTTATTAATATTATTAGAAAACATGATATAACATGGTTACATAGCTTATTTTATTAAGATAACATTTTGGGTATTGTATAAGAAAAGGAAACTTGAAATAGAATATAAATTATAATCAACAAAAAAATAAATTAAATCACACTTATAAAACCTATTATATATACTTAATAACATAAATCAAAATGGGAGATGCCTTTCAACAATATCATAATTGTTAAATACATTATTGTTTGTTTCAATTTGTAATTAAAGAAAACTAAAAAATGTAGTAGAACTATCAGTCTTTATTATTATTATTTAAAAACCAATTTTAATTTAAGTAGGGTAGAACCTAACATACCTAATATTTTAATAAAATTACTTTAAAAACTTAATATTCAAAACAATTTTACTAATTTACATTTCAATTACTCTAGTCAATATTTGGTTTGGAGGTACCTAACGTAGGTAGGAGCTTAAGTAATGATTATATGTAATAATGTAAGTAAGAGAAAATCTTTTAAGGTATGTATACCAATCAAAAACAAAGTATAAATATATAAACACTTAACAAAATCTATATGATAAAATTTATAAAATAAAGTAAAACAGTACATATAAAGAACTCTTCAATCTTCTGCCTCCATAAATTCAACGAGATCAATTGATTCATTAGGTACAAACCGGGAGGTATGCTCAAAAAATCAGTCTATTTTTAAGAATTATATTGCTAAGTTTTCCAAGATTATCCATTTTTTCCTGCGTAATTCTTCGAAAAAATTTCAACAAATGTAGATCGAGTTAGCAGAGCAGCATACTTAATTACCACAATTTAATTGTTATTTGACAATTGGGGAGAACATTGCATTATTTAATTACATGATTACATAACCATAAAGAAGTCAAAGTAGATAATGAATTTTATTTGATTTTACAGATTTAGCCATGGCTTCTAAGGATTGGAGTGACTTAGAATATGATCCAGCCGTTTTTACAGAGCTTATAGATATGTTTGGTATGTTAGCTTGTAGATCCATGTAATAAACCCTTGAGTATTAGCTTTAACAAGACTGCTTTGTCTATCATCATATTATTTACAACAGGAATGGTAAATATATTAACGAAATGAAAGCACATTATATAATATGGTTCTTCATTAACATTCTTATATCTATCATGTGGTAATGGTCTGGCTCATCCATGACCGGGTTAGCCGGGTTTCAATATAAGTAGTGTAAAAAGTTATGCGACGTCCTTGAATGACGGTGGTTTTGTAATATTAGGATACTTACATAATATAGTATAAAAAGAACAATTTTCATTGTTAAAATTTATTGAAGACTTGATTATAATTAATAGAAACGGATGCCTACTTTTACAATAGTAGTTTTATCTATTGACCTTTTACTTTGACCGGTCTACGTAACTTAAAGTTTAAAATTAGCACTTTAACACCACATTATGTCAAATTTTCCGTACCATTAGGAGCATATAATTTATACTCAGAACTTTAAGTATTTAATTTATTAAATTTTTTTTCGTAAAAAGTGAAACAGACACATTTGCACCAGTATCTACTAAAAATTACATGTCAGTATTGCTGACTGCACAGAGCAATACTGATATGAAATTTATGACTGAGAGTGACTGCATTGTCGGGATGTTGATTGCTCTAACTGACTTAACCTAGTATTTATTCTCTAATTGTGTAAGCAGCAAGCAAGCTCAGTATCGCGGGATCGAGAACTTTTTTATTAGAAATAACTAACGCTGTTGGCATAAGGCCTCCATCTTCTCGCGGACCTTTGGGGCGAGCCTTAGGCTCGCCGAGAATTTGGTTTTGTGCCGCGAATAGTGCAAGAGAATCTTCTGTTAGAAATGAACTAAGCGTCCGTTCGGAAGCTCACCGGGGTGGGCTTTACGACATATAGCGGTCCTCGCCACCGTTTCCGGCGGAGGCGGTTTTTGCACGGTCCATACACAGAACCCTATCATCTGATTTACTGACAGAGAACGAGAACGTGCACAGAATAGTTTTTTTTCCTTTTGCCCGTAGTTGGGCAACTTGATAAATTCGTGTTGCTTCTATTACATTGTCCGCAATCATTGCCAACTTTGCCAAAATATTTACGTATATTGTTCTTTATCGGGGTTACCAATTTAGGGGTTTGCCAATAAAATATGTACACACTTATATATATTATATTATATTATCACTGTTTAACTATCTACATAAAAACCCTTACATTAATGGCTCTATTAGTTGACGTCTATACTATGATGTTCCTATACGTAGCCTGAACCCTGAAGTAAAACTTAACAAAAGATCAGGCGTTGCAATACTTAAAAAAAAAGAAAAAACTAAAAAACCTCACTTAACAATGTATTTATGTGTGTTCACTAATAAATATTAAAACATTTCAGGAGTTAAAGGCGCGCAAATAGAAGAAATTTTTTCCTTAAATCAAAAAGTATTTGAAAATATAAGGTACATCCAAATAATGTCTTGTTTGGAAATTGAATTTTTGAACATTCATTTAATTTTTTTTTTCAGACCCCTTCATGGATTCATTATTTTCTTTAACGAAGTACAACCCTCACCAGATAATCTTTGTAAAGATGATTTACAGCTTAAAAATATTTTCTATACAAAACAGGTATATGCAAATCTTCCTATTCTTTTACATTTGAATATTTTACTTGAATATATCTTTATTACATGAAAAATAAATAGAAATTGATTACCGGAGTACCGTGTACCGTGTGGTTACCGGATCAGAATACTACCATTCCCAGTCTTCCTAACGGGATGTCGTAAGAGACGACTAAAGGACACTTCACCGGAAGGTGGGCAGCAGCGCCCTTCCGAGTACAGCAGATGTTCTGCGATCACCAACCTGCCTGCCAAGCGTGGTGATTAAGGCAAAACAACCCTCCATGCTTGGGGGAGGCCTGTATGCAGCAGTGGACCTGATAGGCTGATGATGAAATGATGATGAAAAAATATAGTATTAGTTACATTTAATATTTTTTATTATAATTAAATGATGAATTTTCATAGTGGATATCCAACAATATTGGATATAAAAAAGCTTTCATTCGTCTGTTTTCCGTGTGATAAAAAACTGGTAGGTAACAGGACAGAGAATATATTTATAAATGAACTATTAAATATGAAATCAGAGAACAAAAACTTTACAGACGACTAAATCTTAAGCAGCGAGCGTATAAAAACTAAAGCGTCACTATGGCGTGGATTCTTTAAAATTTCGAAGAATAGAATCAGCGTAGTTTTAACTTTCAGTACTTTTTCGCGCTTTTATCCGGACTACGTTCATCTGCTGTAAACGAGATTCTTGCTGCTTTATTCCAACGAAGATTTTTAATTTCTCCCTTTCTTTGTATTAAAATTTCTGCGCTCACTGAATACGTAATATTATTGAGAATGAATTTCTCATTTTACTATTTACCTGATATCACCCATTTATATTATAAGATAATATTTATTTTCTAATATAAGCGATAGATTGTTATTTCAAAAAGTAAAGAGATTGAAGATGTAGGTAAATGAAAAATTACAGTTAACCACAATAATATAATATTTATATACTTTTTGCATAATTTATAACAAACATGTCTAAAATACCGATTGCTTTACGTCATGGTACCGTATTTATTGGCCTAATAAAGAACAAACCTTAGTACTAAATCTAAAATACATGAGTTGTAACCAAAAATCTTTATCCTATTACTTTAATAAGTACGTCTATAAATTAAATATGATAAAATCGTAACTTTAATGATTCTTATTGTTAGGTTTGGCCTTGCTACTATTATAATATAATATTTAATGTGATTGATTTAACAGACCTTTAAATATTTATCAATGCGTCGTTGCTAATTGATCTTAGCCTAAGAATTGTTCTTAGTGTGGTAGCCACCCCGGTGCGAGATGTATCGGGTTCGATCCGTGGAAGAGACATGCTATGGCATATACTAACGCACTAATTGGATATAGAAGGCTCTTAAAATTATACCGCATAACCGGCGTAGGAAGCTAGCAACACAACCCATTGTCCAATCGTCTATGGGCAGCGGTGATCTTTTACCAAAAGCGGACCCACCTCTATTATTATATAACAAAAAAAAATGTATATGACTTGTCTCTATGCACGACCCATGTTTATGTGAATCTAGAAAAGCTATATACATGTCATATAATAAAGATTTTGAAGTTGAAAAACCCTTAGCGTGTTTGTTCTTAATTAAAAGTTTATACAGAAACATTAAAGAGGCTGGTTTACTATACACAAAGCGAAATAAACATAAAACAGGTTTAATGCCACTATGAAAAGTTTTCTGTTAGAGTATACTAAAACTAATTAGTCTCGAACATCTGTGGTGAAAACTCGATTACCGAAAAGAAAATAAAATCGCCAATACAAGAACTTCAACGTCTACAGAAACCAGATGATGCATACTCTAGTTACGAGTACTGGTATATAAATATTGTGCAGTACAAATAGCAAAAAGGGCGGCAACTCACCTGTGTTTATGCAACTTCCGAAGTGTCCATGGTCGGAGGATCGCTTCTTGTAGGTGTGCCTTCTGCTTGTTAGCCACCGTTTTCATAAAAATGTATGTATATGTTCATCCCAACTTAATTTGTCGTTTTATATTTGGCATAAAGGTTAAGACACAGAATACTCAACGTGAAACGGTACTTGTATTGTGTTTCACTGAGTAAGTGAGGATATCGGAGGCCCTTAAATATGCCGCTTGAGTAGCATAAAAAGCTGGCAACACAACCAATGCGCGGACTGTGGCGCGTTTGTCCATAGGTTGCGGTGTTCTCTTTCTGTATAAGATAATAATATAAGATACTATAAAAAATATTTACTGTTATATTTATGTTACACACTATAATTTCTTAGAAAGATAGTATTGAGTATAGTAGAATATGCGTATGCTCTGATTGGGCAGGCTCGTCGGAAGTGATACCACGGGCTTACAGAATATTCATCGTATAGTTGTATATGAAATGGTGCTTCTACTGTGTTTCGCTGACTGAGTGAGTAAACTGAGTAAAAAGCCGGCAACACAACGACTAAGCATATTGAAGCGCGGGTGTCCATACGTGGCGGTGTTCTCTTAACATATAAAAGACCCACCTGCTTCGTTGACCGATACACCATAAAAAAGTGTAGACAGTATTTATAGGCACCTGAAAATTTATTGCCACAATATTGCACTTTTCAATTACATTCAAGAAACAAATATTTTTAATCCTATGATGAAAGCTTGTGTGTCTTTTTGTGGCATCCTAGTTTTAAATTTATAGACCAATTTATTTTTTTTATTAGAAAAACAACCCTAATAGATAATCTACTATTTTTATATTAATGACGTTCAAAAGAGCCACCGTTTCAAGTACAACTACTATTTCTCGCTGAGTATTCTGTGAGCCCGTGGTATCACTTCGGACGAGCCGGCCCAATTAGTGCGTCCGCATATGCTCCATTCTACATACGTTCATATACATTATAAATATTTTTTCTTTATTTTGCCGTATAACGGATAACTGAGCTGGCGGTTCTCTTGTATGAGAACACCTTTGCACACAGACAACCACGCCACCAGACGCGCTTTAGTTGTGTTGTCGGCTTTTCACGCCGTCCACCTTAGCGGCATAATTTCAAAAGCTTCCGATATTGTTACAAACTCAGCGAAAAACATTATAAGTACCATTTGACTCTGAGTATTCTTTGAGCCCGTGGTATCACTTCGGACGAGCCGGCCCAATAAGTGCGTCAGCATATGCTTCAGTATATTAAACAAATGCTTCAATCTCAAATCTCTAAAAACCATACGCCTTTAAGTGAAGTAAATTAGAATTAGGAAGGGCCAATCTAGCTACCGAAATTGAGACAACACTCATTGACGATTTCGAACAATTTTTCTCGCAAAGCCAAACAAATGAGGTACCATTAGACGGAGTGAAGATCGCTTAATCTATTTCTGACGAGTTTAGTGACGCCGACAAAGACAAATCGACATTAGCCTACCCACACGGCGCGAAGGCGTTCCACTTCTGTTTCAATTCCACTTTCATTTGCGGATTAAGTTCTTATTAGTCATTGTGCAGCGATGAAGCCCCATCCCGCTATCACAAGCCTTATGAATGGCTCAATTATTTCGCAGACTCAGAAATCCATCCACTCAGGAGAATTTGAAAGCGCGGCTCTGAATGAATTATTAACATTCGTTTCAAATTACATTTTATACAACATGCATTTTTCAAGAAATGTAATGATACATGTGTAGTTTTAGATTTATATGTCGACATTTTTTTCACTATTTAATATTAAATAATCCTAGTAATCCTAATAAACGTGAAAGTTTGTAGGTAAGTATGGATGGATGTTTGTGACTCTTTCAAGTGAAAACAACTAAATGGATTTTAATGAAACTTAAAATAATACAGTTCATACATCAGAATATAACATAGGCTATTATTACAATATACAATAATGTGTAAATTGATCAAAATGTAATAAAAAATGTCACGTACATCGGACAACGTACGACACAGCGTACCCTGTAGGAGTGCTGAACCCACTAGATATAATGCTATGATATATTTAAAGCTTTTTTTGCGATGCATTATTGATGCATGTCTTATATTGTATCTGACGCACTAATGAGGCTGGCTTGTCCGAATATTCAGGGTGTGAGAATATCGAAAGCATTTGAAATTATACGACATAAGCGGTGTAAAACACCGGCAACACGACCAAAGCGCGATTGTCCAAAGGTGGCCCCTGACCACCAGCTCCGTTGTCCGATATATTTAAAAAATATGTCAAATTTGACTGACAGTCAAAAAGTCTACACTAAATGAAACACTTGTGTCACATATGGTAAAACAAAACAATTCATATTTAACAGATGTATTAAGGCTATTTAGTATGAATTATGACAAGTGAATTAAAGTGTGAATATACACATGGCATTTGAATGCTCGAATTAATGATCTCTATAAATATTATTTCTATTAAATGTTTCAACCGTTTAGAAGATGTAATAAATCCTCTTTCTTAATCTACTTTACAAGTGTTTGTAATAGTCCTTTACTTTCAATTTGTATGCCTTAAAAATACTCATTATACACTAGAAATATAGCAATCCAATCAATAACAGAATGTTCATTTCAATAAATTTTATTCTTATATGAATAAAATTGTATAGATCCTCGTAAAGTACCCATTGGACAGTCATGCTGAAGCATATGCTGGCGTATTTATTGAGCCTACTAATTGGGATTGATACAGAATACCAGCGAGAATTAGAAATTGAATTGTTTTTTACTGTAACACTAAATGGCGAAAAAAATCGATAATATAGCCAAAGCGAATTATCTATGGGCGGTGGTTGTCTTACTATAAAGGTCGCATTATCAGTTATAGTATAATAAAAAAATACTAATAAAAGAATTATATAAAAATGTACTTCCTTTTATAAATTGTATTATGAGTGAGGGTCACCATATTGAACGTAAGTACAGCAGATGCGACTTCTACAAAATTGAACGTAAAATGCGTATTAAAATTTTCGGTATGGTAGGCAAATATTATTCTGAGAGCTTCTTAGCTAATCCTTCCATGAAGAGACATGTGTCGGGTTTCAGAGACTTGTTCTGCTCATCTCTGCCGGAACTGCTCCGTTAACAAACCTTTTAATTAGGATTTTCTCAAGCTCTCAGCGGAACTTTTTCTGTTATTTATTTTAATTTAATTTATTGTTGTACGTAATACCACGTCCGGTTGTCCGGTATATAATAAAAAAACTAGGTATGCATAAAATACTGTGCTAAATTTAAAAATACTTGAGTTCGTTTAATTACAACGCGTTTACACCCTTTCCTTCACATGTTACAAATTGCATTATCCACCCGTAACAATTGTTTTTAGCCAAATAACAAAATTCTCTTCGAGTTCATTAAATTCAGCTGTCTTTAAATGAGTAATTAGTTTGAACATATTCGATACAATGAAATTTAAAACGTAGCACGAACTGCTAAAGTCTGAAATAGGTTAGTGTTCAAAATAAATAAAGCTCCAAAAAATAAATACCAGTGACTCGCGTGTATCACAAAGACAAGTTGAAAAACGTCTAAATGTGTCATCTGTCAGTCGGCGTTTAAAACGATATGTTATTTTAAATGCGTGAACGAAGTGGACTGAACTGTCTAAATTATTTTCAACAGAGGAATTTACAGTTCTACATTCCTTGTGGGATGTTCACTTCCTTAAGTTCAGAGAGTTTAAAACAATAGTGATATGTTTTAGCTAGTGTTCAGTTAAAACTTGTATAGAGTTTTTTTATAACGGACATGTGCACGTGGGACTCTTATGACATGAAATTACCGCCACCCATACACAATCTTACAGATAAACTTTTTTCCGTATTTATTTTACTGTTAGTTTTTTATAGTATAGCGGACAATGGAGCAGGTAGGTCTTCATATGGTAAGAGAACACCACCGCCCATGGACATGTTAAATTTATTTATTTCATTTTAAATTATAGGTATATCTCTGTACTTATTTTAACATTTCAAAAAGAAGCATCGCTGCAACCAAATATGGCAATACTTATATTCCATCCACGAATGACTGCAGGCAACAGATTTAACGAAGCCTGAAATGTAATCATGTTATACACTGTGAGTTTATTCTATTATCGATAAGGTCGCATTTGCTGTGCCGTCTACCGTTAAGTGGAACTTATAGAGCGCAAAAACTGTTTGCAGCTTATAAGCCGTCGTGAGGTGACGTAATTTTTCAGCGTTGAATGGTAAGTTCATGCTAAGTTACTACTCTGTCCGTTGATTGAGTTAGCACTCCCTCATGGCTCTCTAAAGATCCCGATTTAGTTTCGACTACATTCAGTAGTTTCCTGTTGCCAGTGTAGAATATCGCAGTGTTTCGCAAAGTGTTTATTGCGGCATACTGACGTATCTTGACCTTTAATGGACGTGCTTCGTCAAAATGAGGTTCACTCATTTTTTTATTCTATAGTGGACAACGGAGCAGGTGGGTTTCCTATATGGTAAGAGAACACCGCTGCCGTGAACAACCGTACCACAGTCCGTGCGTGGTTTTATTATCGGCTCATTTAAAGGGCTCCGATATCCTCATTCACTGTGTTAAACACAGTATAATTACCGTTTCACGCTCAGTATTCTATGAACCCGTGGTATCACTTTGGACGAGCCGGCCCAATTAGTGCATCAGCATGGCTCTCCCACAGGAGATATACAAATTTGTTACTAAATTTTGTAGTCTCAATAAATAATTCTTTTTCACACTAAAATCATACTTCCTATAAAAGCCATATTTCTTGAATACCATCAAAAGTAAACATCTTAACGCCACTCCTCATCCCAGTGAAAATTAAATAGTTCCGCATAAATTCAGCAATCCATCAAGCTTATCGAATAAGGCTTCAACGGCCAAATTGATACGCATTGCTAATATTTTCCATTTGATTGGAACAATTTCCCTTTGTGTTATCGCAAAACTGTTAACGGACCACTGCGTCCAATCAAAAGCGACGGGACATGGTCAGATATTTCTACTAATCTGATTTCTTGTCGGGCTAAGATCGAATTCATAAGAATTTAAAGCTGAAATATATTCTTATCGGGGTTTGATAATATCCATTTGATATAGCAAAAGGATGTAAGCTTCAGACATTTACCGGTTTCTCTCCTGAATTTTTCTTCCGTGTGAGAGCCATGCTGAACCTATACCACGGGCTCACAGAATACTTAGCGTGAAACGATACTTGTACTGTGTTTCGCAGAGTGAGTGAGGATATCGGAGGCCTTTATACATGTCGCTTAAGTGGCGTAACAGTCCGCCAATGACTGTGGCGCGGTTGTCCATGGGCGGCGATGTACTCTTACCATATAGAAAACCCACCTGCTCCGTTGTCCGCTATATCATAAAAAATAGTATTTCCTTATTATGCTTATTTTAAGTTATTCGTTCTTATATTGCCTTCTCTTACTTACTATTTGTGTATGGGGCGCTGCAAACCGAATGGTATGGTGGGGTGGCCTCCAACCAGTTGCTGCCCCTTTTAACTTACGGTTTTGTAAAACCATTTATTTACTTTTACTGTGGTTTTTGTACAGATACGCTTAAATAAAAATGTGCTATCAAATACATAATATCAAAATTAAACAAATTTATTCGAAATCAAAATATTCTTATCATTTGGGACAGCTATTCCAGAATTTAGAATTAAGCAACAGCTGTGACTTAGAGATTATAATTCTCCTGTCTGTTAGGTATTCATCATTTATCATAATCTGTAGGCTTGATTGAGTTATAACTTTAAACAAAACTAAACAAGACAGATTGTCAAAGATTGAGCAAATTGACAGATTTTCGTGTAAATTAGTATATATATATTGTCTAAACCATAACTGAGCCATGTTTAAATATATGCTGACGCACTTAATGGGAGAGCTCATCCGAAGTGATAACAAGATCTTTCAGAATATTTACATACGTGTTTCGCTGAGTGAGTGAGGACATATGAGGCCCGTGAAATTATATCATTCAAGCGACGTAAAAAGCCAGCAACACAATCAAAGCGTGGATCGTGCCGTGGTTTTCTATTGGCTGCGTTAATCTGTTATCATAAGAGGGACCCACCTGTCTGTCTTTTGAGAACATGAGTGAAGTATGCTACAATTTACCCGACTGCCCTCCAACGGTAGGTGATTCAAAGTAATTGTCAAAATTGGTTCGATCTGATAATAGGTTAAGATTTACAATTTGATCAGTTGATGGCACACCTGACATGCAACTAAGACGTCAAAGTAAATTCTCTTGTATTTAAAAAACACTGTGCACTGAATTTATAAATTATAAATTTATTTATTAAAAAATTTATAAAACAACATATATAGCATAATAAAACGTTTTTCTTTCTTAGAATAACATCGTTACAGCCTACTTATATTGCAATAGAGTTCCAATGATTTTCTATAAACCCTGACCTATATTCATCCGATCAGCTGAAGACATTTTTATAAATAAGCCAATTAAAATGAAAGTGCATTCCAATAAGAAAGAAAATATGGAAATAGGAAATTTATAAAGTCTTGTTTATACTGACCACTTCCAACTTCAATAGCAAATACTTCAACAAAGCTAGGTCAGCAAATGTAAGTTAGGATAAGTTATAATGGAGTATTTTCTAGAGATTCTCAGAGAGTTGTATGGCCATAAAGGCAATTACATAGAGGATATTTCCTGAAGAAAGATGTCATATAAATATATTTAGAAGATAGCGGAAAACGGAGCAGGTAGGTCTAATATATGGTAAGAGAACACCGCCGCCCATGTACAACTGCGCTATAGTCCGTGCATTGGTTGTGTAGCCGACGTTTTACCCCGCTTAAGCGACACTTTTTAAGGGCCTCCGATATCCTCACTCACTCTGCGAAACACATTATAAGTACCGTTTCACGCTGAGTATACTATGAGCCTGTGGTATCACTTCGGACGAGCCGGCCCATTAGTGCGTCATCATATGCTTCAGCGTGATTCTCCCACGGGTGCGACAGTATTTAAACGGTATTAAATAGTAATTTTCCGTACCGGCGTTCGATACCTCTCTTCATGGTACACTTTTAAAACCATAAGTTACTAGACTCTCAAAATTATCTCAAAGTATTGATTCAAACAACTTTTAAGGATGGAGAGAGTGGTGTTAGGGTGGAGACCATGGACCGGCAAACGAAGCGTGGGACGCCACCCACAAGGTAAACAGACGACCTTATAAAGGACGCGGCAAGAAACTGGATGCAGGTCACCTCCGACAGGTATTCATGGAAGTCCAAGGGAGAGGCCTAAGTGGACGTCTTACGACTGAAATGATGATGATGATGACTATTGTAAATGTCAACGAACAGTGTACTCAGGGCCTTACGAAGCAATAACGATTTTCCACTACGTAATAGCGATACCGTTGGTATGTCGAGATCGTGATTTTTGCTCGTTATATCGCAAATTTGTTACAACAATTTCATTTAATGCGACATTAGAATAATTTTCCACTTAAACTAACATTATTGTGCACGGGAAAAAGTGCTTATGTTTTTGTTCTCCTGTGTAAGGATAAAATTTTCATAACATACACACACAGCTAACTTTAATGTATGTAAACTTAAATTGTGTATGAATAAGAGAGTACGTCTTATTTAATTTTCTTATGATGTAATTTGGGATTATAATTTAATAGGAATGCAACATGTGTTGTTCTAGAAATATAAATTTTTAGTATTTTATGGTATTTATCTACAAATTATATAAAACACAATTCACCTGTGGAAAAGCCATGCTGAGGCATATGCTGCTTCACTATTGGGCTGGCTCGTCCGAAGGGATATAGGTGTTCTCTTACGATATAAGAGACCCAGATGCTCAGTTGTCCGCTATACAATAAAAAAAACCCCACCAAATCATATGCAACCGCATTTAAAGTAAAATTATTTAAATTAACAATCTTTATAGTAATATTTTCTCATTAATAATTTTATAAATCTACATTTTTAGAAAAAAACCCGTGTCAGCCATGACATCTGTCAAATTCACCGTAATTACCTGCCAGCTGTACAAATTAAAGAAATATACTTTCTTTACGATATAAAATAATTCATCAACTTTATAAGTTTTACATATAGTATAGAATAATATAAAAATATTTATTACATTTGAAGCTTAATCAAGGAACAAATTTTGCCACCGCGAAAAGCTGATAGTATTTCCATCTGTGCAATTTTTTTCACAGGATAGGAACGCGTAATTACAACCAATTGAACGGACTGAGACTTAAAGCGTATACAAACATTTTTATATTAATTGTAACATTATAAGTGTTCATATTATTACTAACCTATTTCTTAAATACGGAAGAAATGTATACAAACTAGCGAAAGTAAGCAATATCTTTGTTTAAAATCGAAATATTCTTGAAGTAGTTTTTTTATTTATCTATTTTTACAGTATAGCAACGGAGCAGGTGGGTCTCCTATACGATAAGAGAACAGCGCCACCCACGGACAACTGTGCCACAGTCCGCGCATTAGTTGTGTTGCCGGCTTTTAACGCCACTTAAGCGGCATTTTGTGAGGACCTCCGATATTCTCATTCACTCAGCGAAACACATTACAAGTACCGTTTCACGTTATGCATTCTGTGAGCCCGTGGTATCACTTCAGGCGAGCCGGCCCATTTAGTGCGTTAGCATATGCTTCAGCATGGCTCTCCCACGGGTATATATAACATTATAATTTTTACAGTCTTTGCTAGCGCTTAAAAGTGGTCGGGCGAGTGTTTTAACACTATCTTACCCGCGGGAGAGCTATACTGAAACTTATGCTGACGGACTACTTGGGCCAGCTCGTCCAAAGTGATTCCACGGGCTCACAGAATACTCAACGTGAAATGGTAGTTGTACTTTTAACCACGCTTCTACTGTGTTTTATTGTTTGAGTGAGGATATCAGAGGCTCTTAAAAATACCACTTTAGTGGCATTAAAGCCGGCAACACAACCTCTGCGTGAACTGTAGCACGGTGGCGGGTGGCGGTGTTCTCTTACCATATAGAAGTCACAGCTCCTCCGTTATCCGCTTTATAATAAAAAAATTAAAAAATAATCGAAGTTTTAACGCACTATTTACGCCGACTCATCTGAAACATGGGTTCACGGAATACCAGCGTAAAATAGACCTTGTTCTATGTGCTGAGCAAGTTAAGATATTGTAGTTGTATAAGTAATATAAAGCCTGCAGCAAGATCAATAAGGATTGAGGCGCGTGTGTCCATGGACGGCATTGATCTCTCACTATAAAGGAGATTCACTATCACACTATCATCATCATCATTCCGTAAGACGTCCAGTGCTGGACATAGGTCTCCCCCTTGGACCTCCATGAATACCTGTCGGAGGAGACCTGAAGACCCACTGTATAATTAAATAAAAATAAATGAAATGATAATTAATGATCACAATCAAACTACAATCAAGTAGTCGTGAGGGCATGAACAATTCAGACCATGAAAAGAAAAGCGATCTATTGACGGACGAAGGGGCGTCAAAAGCCGTAGTTGCAGTTTCATTATTGCCGAGACCATGGCGTTATTGAATTCAATGCGCCTGTAATTTCCTGCCATTTACGATCATTTCTCGTCCCAACCTAACTGTGGTTGGGGTGACGCCACGATGTTGACAAAAAGGACTAAAGTAGGGTCCTAAATATTTCCGAGTAACGCATTACGTATGTTCTAAATTGAAGACGAATTGGACGTGTTTTGTTCTTTTATGAAAAGCGAGAGGCTCCGCTTTGTACTTACTTTTTTAATTCTATAGAAAATAACGGAGTAGGTGGGTCTTCTACATTGTAAGAGAACACCGCCGGCACGAACAATCGCGCCACAATCCGCGCATTAGTTGTGATGCCGGCTTTTTACATCGCTTAAGCGGTACATCCTCACTCTCTCTGCGAAATACATTCCAAGTAACGTTTTACGCTGATTATTCTATAAGCCCGTGATATTATTTAGGACGAACCAGACTATTTATTGCGTCAGCATATGCTTCAGCGTGGCTCTCCCACGGGTGCGACAGTATTAAGACACTCGCCCAGCCACTGTCAAGCCCTTCCAGAGAACAAATTATAAATTCAATTATAATTGTCCGGATTGGAATTCAAACCCAATACATCTCGCTTCATGCTACAAAAACCATTAAGCTACGAGGCTCTCTCTTACTCGGTCGTGGCTAGGTTACCGGCCTTTTATAAATAGGTACACTATTTTTGAAAGTCGTATTTCTAAAGCAATACGACTTGGGCAACTACAAAGTCAAAGTCACATATTATTCAATTTTGGCTTCAATAAACGTGTCACCAATTCAGACGGAAATTAACTGAAAAGAATCTGCAAGAAACTCTGCTGTATTAAAAAAAATCGTTACAAGTAGTCCTTAGTTCTGGTTGAGTTGCGAGTGCAGGTGTTTAATTCCATTGAAAAGATGTCAATAAAACAGCGTACCTATATGTAAAGTGCCGGTAATGCACTTGCGGCTCTGCAAAGACTGAGGGTATCCATAGGAGGCATACTCTTTGCCTCCATTTAAAAAATAATAAGACTTTCCAGAGATAGTTATACTGTAATTGTATAACATACAAAGGGTAATAAAAGGGGCAAATGGTATCGTATACTAGATCGATTTATGGCTGCTAATTACGCAATTTCTGGCCATCTCTAATTGTGGCCGGGGCACAGTATATTCAGCTTGACAGTACTTTATTTCCCAAGGGAGCTATAAAGATAGCGCTCAGCTTCGCAAAAAGGTACCGTATGAGACAAAGCATTTTAATAACAAGAATTTATTTGCAATTTGATATTTTTTGAGTCCATAAACTAGTAAAAAATAAAATGAATAATATAATAGAATAATAGTAGTTCTCAGATAACTAGCGACATAACTACAGGGATTTTGATTATCTATGAACAAATTTTACCCGTAGGAGAGCAATTCTGAAGCATATGCTGACGCACTAAATGGTCTGGTTCGTCCTAAATAATATCACGGGCTCATAGAATACTCGGATGATAATAATAGCGAAGCAGGTGGGTCTCCTATATGATAAGAGCACACCGCCGTCCATGAACAACTACGCCACAGTCCACGCATTGGTTGTGTTTTGGCTTTTTACGCCACTAGAGAGGCATTTTTAAAGTCCTCCAATATCTTTACTCATTTAGCATTGAGTATTCATACTACATTATTAAAAAATTACTTATTAAGAAGAATTTTATGAAAGAATTTGCCCATGGACAACTGATCCACGCAGTGTTAAAACTCTATAGAAAGTGATGGGAAGCCGATATCCTCTTTGAATGAAAAATATAAATACTATTTCATGCTGACGTTCTGTGCTTAAAACAGTTTTAATCCAAACTAAATTGCAATACTTATTCGAAATTTTCAAATGTTTATAAAAGTGCCCAGTACACCGTTCACAGTTCGTCAAGCGTCCTATTCTAAAGAAGGCACGAGAACCGAATTCCATTTAAACTGAGTTCGCATTCTAAACAAAATTGCGTTCATATCGCTTCCTCAATTAATTTACTTCTGTGGAGTGTATGAGGCGCGATGGTATGCTGAGCTAAAATTATTCCCAGCCGCGGCCTATTGTTCTCTCATTTATTTGTCTTTGAGCGGCGTTCGTTCTCGGTTTTGCCGTATTTTTTGGTTCACTGAAGTGCTGCCGTCGTTTTGCTCCCTCTAATTATTTAAATAGAGCTTGTTCTTTTAACAGCTTGAAGTGATATGTGGCTTAGATATTAAATTTTAAACGTTGGGATTTTGGAATGTTACTTATATGTAATTTTTAAAAGCAATCAATTGTTCAGCGAGAAATGGTAGTTGTACTTGAATTTGTGCTTACAATATTTCACTGAATATGTGAGGATATCAAAGGCACTTAAAAATGCCGTTTAAGTGGCGTAAAAAAGCCGGCAACACAACTAATGCACGGACTGTTGTGCGGTTGTCTATGGACGGCGGTGTTCTCTTACCATATAGGATACTCACCTACTCCGTTGTCCGCTACATCATAAAAAATGTCATTATTGAGAAATAATTTAGATTAACAAGTTGTGTAAGAAAATTAAGTAGGGAAAGCCCTTTCTTACATAAACTCTTAGTTGTTATTTAATATTTCAATAGAGATTTAGATCTGACAAGCCTAACAATGGTAATTAATTATATTGTCTGAAGCTAAATAAAATAATAGACAATTAAAATTTAATATAAAATATATCTAGTTACAGTCTGAGAATTTAGATTTATAAATATTGAGTTCAAAATTTTTATAAAGTACCTACGTTTAAATATTTATCACTAATAAACTGTGCGTGTAATTTTAAACATGAATACTACAGGCATACAGAATACCAGAGTGCAATGAATTTTCGCTGAATGAGGATACCAGAGGCTCACTTTTTATACCGCTTAGCAATAAAATGCCGGCAACATACCAAAGTACGGATTGTGGTCCAGTTGTCCAAGGGCGATTGTGGATATATCGTCCATCTTACGATTTTTTTACAGCGGGCAACGGCGCAAGCGGGTCTCCTCCACCGTAAGAGATACCCATAGACCCTATTTTTGGAACTGGCTTTAATTATAGAGCAAATCGGCAGTTTCGGGGTGGATCAGTGATCAGTACAACATTAGCTGAAGTAATAATTTATAATTCATTCGGTCTTTGGAAGGGCTTGAAAGTTGCCGAACGAGTGTCATAACATTGTCACACCCGTGGCAGAGCCATTCTGAAGCATATGCTCCTGCACTAATTGGGCTGGCCCGTCCGACGTGATACTACGGGCTCATGGAATGCTCAGCATGAAACAGTACTTGTACTGTTTTACGTTGAGTGAGTTAGGATTTCGGAGATACTTAAAATTATACCACTTAACGGCGTAAAACGGCCACAACTCAACCATAGCGCGGAATGTGGCACGGTTTTCCATAGACGGCGGTGTTCTCTTACCATATAGGAGACACCTGCTCCGTTGTCCGCTGTGATATAAATAAAAAACTGACGTCACAGCGTTTGCTTGACAACCAACTTATTAGTAATTACTCGTTACAATGATTTTACGATGATTTTTAATAGAATATGAACCAGTTGCAGTAGAATATGAACACGAGATATGCAATTAATTTTACGTTGCGAATGCTTAATAACAAAAATGTTGCCAGTAAAATTACAAACTGAAACTTTTCCATTGTAATATTAAAAATGGAGCAGGTTTTACATTGTTGTTCACATTTGTGCTATTGTCTTGATGCTATATGAAATATTAAGTAAGAACATAATATAAATGTATAGTAAAAAGTCTAATAATCCTATTACTTAATATATTTGTATAGGGGTTTGTTTAAATTTTATGATATTGACCGGCAACGCAAGCCCTTACTGGAAATAAAGGAGTCTATAGGCGGCGGACTTTCTGTATGAGTCCTTCACCTCCCGTCGGCTGCTTATAAAAAAAGTTTATACCGTAGGACGTCTACTGCTTAGGAGCCTGGTATTCATAGAGTTTTTCATGGAGATATTTGTCAAAATCGCTACGCTTGGCAGGATGTGGGTTAGGCAACATAATAATTCTATAATATGAAAGTTAAATTGTTAAGCAGTTATAAAAACTATTTCTATGATTCATTCAAACAGTGTAGCATCGTATAATAGTAATTTGAATTTTATTATTTTTTATTGATATGTAAATTTAACTGAAATTATGTTAAAGTATGTATAATAATACATACGCATTATAATACAAAACTATCACATTTTTTAACTACTAAGCTACAAACTATTTTTTTAAATAAAAATTAACTATACCGTTATGTTGGCACTTATGTCCCTAGGTATGCTGACTAGGGCGAACATTTTGAATTTCCTGTTAGTTTTTGACAGCTACGTAGGTAAATATATGTTGGTTCAATGCACCACTGACACGTGACTTCATGGCGATGCCTACCACTCAGTTTGTAGAGCAATGCAAACATTACCAATTTTGATTTAATTATAACAACCCCTGTTCTGTCTGCACTGAATTGGTTTGATTTTTAATTTACTTATATTTTGCTTTGATTAGCAGAGATTTGTAATAAAAACTCTAACCATTGTTAAAACTTTAACTCTGTAATAAATTAAATAAAGAAAGATTAATGTTATTCGTCTGATATTAGGCAAGAAATATCACTATTAATAATTATACTACTTTTTTCTATTGAATAAAAGTAAGTTAAAGGAGACAGTACTTGGCATAAAGCCGATACATTTTAAATTCCCTAACATATTAAGGTCCAAAAATTGGGAACAGAGATAAAAGCTAAATATTTTAGCAGAAATAGTCCTCTATATTCTACTATTATAAACGCAAAAATTTGTAAGTGTGGATGCATAATTTTTTCTTTCAAGCAAAAACTACTGAACAGATTTTAATGCAACTTTTCAATATAGATCATACATTATATTAACAAAAAGGTTATGATTTAGAATGGTATTATGTAAATTAGCCTAAATATAATAAAAACTGTACCGTAATCGGACGTGGTATATGGCGCCCCGGACAGGGCGACATCTGCCGAGTCCCTACACATCGAACACGAAATATGTATGGGTAAAATAATAATAAGAATAAAGCCTTCTAATCTGATCCAAGGCCAATAAGTATAATAAATATGGGTCAGATACAGAACTGCTATTTAAAACTAATAAGAGTGCTTATAAATTGGTTATTACAATTTATAGTAGGAAAGGTAACGGCACGTAAAAATCAAATAGTATTAATGGTAAAAAACCATAAACCAGAGAACAATTCAAACTTGGAATATAAAGAATTAAGATGTGTAAAAAAGGATTCCAGAAAAAGCTATTTGACGCGTATCGCAAGTAGCGAGATCTCTTATCACGGACCGCGTAAATTCCCGGCTCCAACGGGATCGCAATAAATAGCAGAAATCCCGAACTTCGACCACTGACACAGACAGGCTGATACGACTTAGCCACGACTTTACCACTTTTCTTTATTTCTCAACAACTTGTTCAACTACGTCTCGAGCGAAGTAAGAAATACGCCAAGTTTAAATGAAATTAGTGATTCCTACGCATTCTATTCCGACAGCTTGGTTGTGTTTGATACTTAACTTTGGTTTTAGTGTGTGTTTATATGAAAATTTATATTTTGTTACTAATACACCATAAGAATTAAACATTTTATATAATAACTATGAATACTTAGTAGCTAGATTTAAAATTTTAAATACTCATTCATTTATATATATATACACAAAGAAGTTAAGTTAAATATATTCCTTTTATAGCATTTATATTGTGTGTTAATTTTATTGAAATTAATCCTTAGTATACATATATTATAAATTGCCTCCGACAGATATTCATGGAAGTACAAGGGAGAAGCCTATGTCCAGTAGTCGACGTACTACGGCTGAAATATTGGTTATATATTGGTTAAAAAATACTTCTGATCAGATTCCTGTAAGAAAATGCACACTTTTCCGCTTCTGTCTTATAGATTTAGCTTTTCCCGGAAATAGACGACAGATCTATTCGTGCAGTATATATAAAAGGAAATGTGACTTAAAATGATATGATAATAATTCGTCTCAAGATCAATATAAATCACTGACAGGATACCCTTATCAAAGTTTTGTTGAAGTTTCCGCTAACTAAAGGATTCTCACAACGTTAGCCATACTAATCCTTTGTTCCCTTCGTTAATTCTATGATGGTCTCAGTTTAAATATTCACGCTTATGATAAATGTCTGTTTGTTTATGCAAATTGTCGAACGAGAAAATCCCTGTAGCTCTATTTGACCTACTGAGTTCGCTTTGTATGACTACAGTAGAATCGCTTCAAACTCTTTGGTTTGTGTTTTAAAACGATGGATAACGAACAGAACGTTCACCTAGAATAACCAGTTCTTCCCCCATCGACACCTCTCGGCCTTGCAGAGCCGCGAGTGCGTTGCCCGCCTTTTAATAATAGGTACGCTTTCTTTTTAAGGTGCTAAGTCATATCGGTTTTTTAAAGTCGAATTTTTTAAAGGCCTCCATTATCCTCACTCACTCAGCGCATCATCTTCTTCTTCTCATTTTCATCATCTACTACTTCACGCTGAGTATTCTTTGAGCCCGTGGTCTCACTTTGGACCAGCTGGCCCAATTAATGATTATTTAATGATTTCCAAGTTATATTTTATGGTTATTTACTGTGCTTTGATAAGATATCGATAAAGCTGGAGTAACTATGAAAAAATAGGCAAGCATAACCGATAAGCGTTATGTATCAATCTTGTCACGTCTTATAACAGTTTTTATGATGGAAATGTCTCCGAAATCTTATGTCCATATTTTATCATAAAATAAAAGACCGTTTTATATCTTAATTCACCATTGTTTCTTTGCTTGGAATGATTTACCATTAGCACCTATCTACAATGGATAATCTTGAAAGAAAATAGGTCACAAATATAACTTTTTTACGACGAGTAAGACGCTGGATGCAGTTCGCCTCTGACTGGTTTGCATGGAGCTCCGAAGGGGAGGCCTATGTCCAGCAGTGGCCGTCCTGCGGCTGAAAGAATGACGATGATTACATTAGTGGTAAGTTTGGTATACATTTGTATACCGGCCTCGAAAAAGTTTGATAGCATGGTAGATAAGTGGTTTTATAAGCCTACAGCGAAGCGTGAGGTTCAAATCCCAGTCCAAACAAAAAAAAATTGTTTATAATTTATTCGGTCTTTGGAAGGTTTTGACAGTTCCCGTGCGAGTGTATTAACACTGTCGAACCAGTGTGAAAGCCATACTGAAACATATGCTGACGCAGTAATTGGGCCAGCTCGTCCGAAGTTATACCACGGGCTCACAGAATACTCAGCGTGAAACGGTACTTGTATTGTGTTTGGTTGAGTGAGTGCGGACATCGGCGTCCCTTGAAATTATGCCGCTTGGAAGTGTAACGCGGTTGTCCATGGGCGGCGGTGTTCCCTTACTAGGACAACCACCTGCTCCGTTATTCGCTTTAGCATAAAAAAGGCATCATTACATTTTTGCAATCTTGAAGACTCTAAGGATAAGTACCGACTACAGAAACGTGTAAAATTGATAAAAAGGATTTGTAAATGGGGTAAGTAAGGACAAGTAATCGAAAAACGCCAACCTTGGTGCTTATTCAACGACACATTGACAAAATACAACGGTTTATTTATGCGGCACACGTATTATTGAAGGTTTAAATTTACGGTATATTTGCTTTGGTCTGAGAATACTAATAATCTGGCTTGGGAGATGTTGTTTCCCTCAGCGTCTTCTTTCGCATTTATTACGAATGTTCTGAGTAACTCAAATTGATCTGCAGTTGAATTTCAGCTAAATATCGCAGCAAAAACTATGCTATAGCATGATTCTCCCACGAGTGTCATTTGTCCCACAAGTTGTCTCATAAAGAGAGCAAAAACTTAACTTAAAAATATATTATATAAAATATAATAATAATATATTATAAACTATTATTTCTTATAAACCTAGTATCCACGAAACCTTGTGTTCTACAAATTCTACCCTTTAGAATTTAAATCTACTGTCGGAACGGATAGTAAAAAAATAATGCTTAAGATTACAATATCCTAGCTGGCAAAGGTAGGGTTGTTTTATTATATAGCAGACAACGGGACACAAGAGTTTCCTTGATGGTAAAAGTTGACCCCCGTCCTTGAACAGTTGGTCTGTAATGGGCTATTTGGCTATTACACTGATAACCTGTCTCAATTTTAGAATCACAATATAAGTACACTGTAACGCTGGTATTCAATAGAATAAAACACATACAGGCTGTATTACCTTTCCATACGAGTTAAATGAATAAATGCGTCAGCATGTGGTTTTTTTTCTATTACGGGCAGCAGATCAGGTGGCTGTGTTTTTATGCTTATCTTCTATAACCGCCGTCCATGGAAGCCTGTGCTGTAATCCACGCTTTATTTATTTTGTCGGTTTTACGCCGCGTAAGGGGTATAGTTTCACGGGCCTCCAATTTCCTCATTTAATCAGCGAACACAGTATATGCTGAATCACTAATCATCATCATCATCATTTCAGCCGTAAAACGTCCACTGTTGGACATAGGCCTCCCCCTTAGATACCTGTCGGAGGCGACTTGCATCCAGCATCTTCCGGCGACCTTCATAAGGTCGTCTGTCCACCTTGTGGGTGGACGTCCAATGCTGTGTTTGCCGGTCCGTGGTTTCCATTCAATACTATATAATTATCAAATATATCAAAATGCCAATTTCCAATAATTTACTATGTAAACTATTCTTATTTGACATGTGAGACGAATAACGATGTTTCTATTAGAATTTATACTACATCTTGGTGAAATATCTCAATAAACCTCTCGATATATTAAAAGCAACGTACTCTGATAATACCGCATCACACAAACAAATATAAACTTAATTAAAGAGCAAGTAAATAGACAGTTATTTCAAATAACATAGACGCGTACATTGGAGGATGCTGATTATGTCGGCAGTAATAGCTATAAAGATTTTTGGGTGAGCGTAATGCCATCCCGTTAAGGTAATAGGACGCCGGCCCTAACGGAATTCGGAGCCTTTTTCGTGATGAAAAATTGTACTTGTGGGCAAATATTAAGAAATACCTCTACAGTACCATAGACCATGGACACTGACTTATTATTTGTTAGTTACGATACCTTTTTTTAAAACTCGTAGGTGGTGGAAAAAGTATGAATCACCGTAAGAAAACATGTAAAATAAACAATTGAAAATATAGAAGAAAAAATTAAAATAATTAAAGTATGGTAAAATTTTACAGCTCATCCGAAGTGATACCACGGGCTTACAGAATACTCAGCGTTAAATAGCAGTTGTACTTGAAACGGTGCCTCTACTGTATTTCGCTGAGTGATTCATGATATCGGAAGTCCTTAAGATTCCGTTTAAGTGGCGTAAAAAAACGGTAACACAACCAATGTCCATGCTGGGCGGTGTTCTCTTACCATATAGGAGATCCACCTACTCCGATATCCGCTAAACTATAAATAAATAAAAAATTGAGAAAAACCACAGGCAATCTTTCCCTCGCAACTAAGGCGCCACCAATCGGCCAGAGAAGGCTTTCTTTGTAAGACTTTTGACCCCGGCTTTTCTTTTTACAATAAAAAATATATTTTTGTTTTAAGTACCCATACTATAATACCTAAGTATAATACTAGATAATCAGAATCTATTTAACTCAAATAATGTGAAAATAAGTTTCAATAATTGCCAAACCCTTGACGATACAATATATATTAATTTATCTAATAAGTAATAAATAGATACAATTTTGCTTCTTTTTCGCTATTTTTATAGACAAGTAGGCCGTAACTACGTATTTCCTAATCGCAAGATCCTTTCGAAGATAGTTTGGCTTCTTTTGGGGGTGTTTTATGGAGTATGTGCGTAGCAGGATTCAATTTAGATCCAATACGATATGAAATTTCCAGACTGTATGCGGGCGGTTATATGAACCATTGGCGATGCATAGCGAAATTATCTAGCCCACCTTTTATATTCACACGAGCAAACTGATTTTTAATTTATTTGTAATGCACTGCTCGATAATGCTTGAATATAATTTCAAACACAGTTTATACTAATATATTCTTGACGAGGAATTTAATTTTCCTTGGAAAACTTTAAACAGCATTAGCTTTAAATATTTGAGAGGCTCGTGGTAAAGTGGTCTAATAAGCGGATCATGAATCGAGAGATTTCTGGGTTTGATCACTGGTCTGAATAAAAATTCATAATTTATTTGGACTTAAGGAGTTTGGACGTAAGTGAGGATCTTAACACTATTTTACCCGTAGAAGAGCCAGTCTGACGCACTAATTGGGCCAGCTTATCCGAAGTGTTACCACGAGGTCTCAGAATACCAGCTTGAAACAATACTCTTATTGTGTGTTGCAGAGTGGGTCTTTTCTGATTAGATATGTGACTTCTAGAGAAAGTTTTAAAGGTTTAATAATGTTTTATAGGCCGCAACTGCATGCACCTAATTTTGACATTTTATATGGCAAAACAACGTTTGTATGTCAGTCTTGTCAGCTAAAAATATTAAATGAGCGTCGACAATAAAAAAAAAGTTGTATTTTTTTATAATATAGAGGTAAACGGAGCAGGTGGGTCTCCTATATGACAACCGCGCCACAGTCCGCCCATTAGTTGTGTTAGCTTCCTTTTTTGCGTCACTTAAGCGGCATTTTTATAGGCCTTCGATATCCTCACTCGCTCAATGAAACATAGTAGAGGCTCCGTTTCAAGTACAACTACTATTTCACGCTGAGTATTCACGCTGAGTGTGAGCCTGTGGTATCACTTCAGACGAGCTGGTCTAATAAGTTCGTCCGAATAAGGTATGGTTCAGTATGGCTCTCTCACGGGTGTGACAGTATTATCCCTTCCAGAGACCGAACAAATTATAAATTAAATTATAATTTATAATTGTCCGGACCGAGATTCGAACCAGATACCTCTTGCTTCATGGTAGACATATTAAACCACTTAGCTAGTAGGATCTCAAAATTGGTAATTGACTATACATATTACAAATAACTTATTACCAAGCTTAGAAGGAAGGAAAAGTAGAAAAACTCGTATGAATATTTCGTATAGAAATAATGATTGAGCTCACTCTAACACTAAACAACAGAACAACCCCCGGGTCATTTGTTACAGTCACTGCTTCGGATGAAAGGACTTCACGTTTCACTTAGCATCGACCAACCTATGATATCAATAACTGAATACGCTTTGATTGACCCTAACATTGATCGCTTTCTTCGATTGCTGCATGATCATACAGCATTTATTCACGAATAAGAATCTCAGTACTTTACTATAAAATATATTGTCATTGTCTAGTACTTGATCACCGTAATAATACAACCAATGTCTGACTAGACAGGTATTGGATTTTAGCCGGCCCAACTAGGCCTATTTAAAATAAGACACCCGACCACTTGCAAACCCTTCCAAAGACTGAATTTCCAAATTTTTATTGAGACCAGGATTCAAACTCAGTATTCTTGACGAAAATGATCAGCGGTCTTTATCTGCGTACTATATCTTTACTACATATCAGTTAATATCTATGTATTTAATTCGATAAGTATTAAACTCATGCTTCCCATACCTTTACTAAAGACGAATCGAAATAAGCATTTTTATTAATTTATATGTTTAATTTACCTACTTTGTGGCTATTATATTATATATGAAATATAGTTCATAAGCAAAAATACTTTTTTAAAATTATATATTGTACAACGACGCTTGATCCTTTGATGGTAAGATATAACCGACAGCTATCATTCAATCTATGCTTTGGTTTTGTTGCCGGCTTTTTATGGTTCAGCGGTTTCAGTATTTCTTGGTAGGCCTTTAGTATCTTTACACTGGTATTCTCTAAGCCCGTGGTATCAACGGACGAAAAAAAACTCTTTTACTTGCCAAACATTGTTTGGAGCAAATATAATTCACAAATTCTAATCATACCAGCTGGGGCTGGGGGTGTCTATGGGCGGAGGACCGCTTATCCTAGGTCAGCCTGTTACACGTTTGCTACCGTTTCCATAATAAAGAAAATCATTTCCTGAAACCAGCTTCCATGGCTTACAAGATTGGTCAGCCACAACAAGTCTCAATATTAATTACTCTTTAGTAATATGTAAATTAACAAAATGTACTTATTTCTAATTTACTTGTAGCTCAATGATTTTAAAAGTGTACCATGAAGCGAGAGGTATCGGGTTAGAATCCCGGTCCGGATACTTGTAATTTAATTTATAATTTATTCGGTTTTTGAAAGGCCTTGACACTGGCCAGGCGAGTGTCTTAATACAGTCACACCTGTGGGAGAGCCATGCTGAAACATATGCTGACGCATTAATTGGACCGGCTCGTCCGAAGTAATACCACGGGCTCACAGAATACTCAGCGTGTAGCAGAGAACCGTGTTTGTCCGGTTTTTCACAAACTGAGCGAGGATATTGTAGGCCTTTCAAAGTGCCGCTTAAGCGGCGTAAAAAGCCGGCAACATAACCAATGCGCGGACTGTGGCGCGGTTGATCATGGGCGGCGGTGTTCTCTTGCCATGAGATCCACCTGCTCTATTTTCCGCTATAGAATAAAAAAAATAAGTGACAAAGTGTTAATATTACACAAATGCCTCAAAAACCTTTGCCGCGCGTAAAATTAATTTTTATTTTTTTTTCAAATTCACACGTTTCAAAAGAAATTTTCTTTACGCGAGATATGATTCACTAGTCCGGTTTGCAATGATCTTTGCGGGGATAAAACTTAGATTTGATTTCAAAGTTGGGTGATGTAACAAAGGACTTTATTTGTTACGGACAAACTTCACAAAAGAATGAGAAGGGAAACGTTTATTAAAGAATTAAACTTCAGTTCGGCTGAATTGCAGTGATTTTAACTTACAACCGAGTTGTAATTGAACTATTATAAGTTTGTCCTCATGATTTCCAACATTCACGGCTAAACTTTACAAGGAAGCTACCGGAAATGATTCTAAATCTGTTAAATATTGTATCAGATTTTAAATATATTAGTTTTTTTATGAATATAGCAGACAATGGGCCAGGCGAATCTCCTCTATCATGGTAAGAGATAGTCAAGAACAACCGCGGCACTATCCGTTCTTTGGTTGTGTTGCCGTTTTTTTAAATCGCTTTAACGGTATGTGTAATTTCAAAGGCTCCGATACCTTCATTCATTCAGCGAAACACAGTACAAGTAATGTTACACGCTAGAATTCTGTGAGGCCGTGGTAACACTTTGGACGAGCCAGACCAATAAGTGCGTCAGCATGGGTCTCCCACGGGTATGACAGTGTTAAGACACTCACCTGACCATTGTCAATCTCGGCCAAAGGCTGAATAAATAAAAAAAAATATTTGAACCGAGGTTCGAACCCTATACCTCTCGCTTCGTGGGAGGCTTATAAGACCACCAGCTATGAGGCTCTCAAAATTACTTTTAAATTTGTTGATTTATTATATTTCAACTACATTATATAAAAAATAAATTTATTTTACGTCATCATTTTAGTATTTATATAAATGACTGTTACTTAATTTACAGGGAATATATTTTGAGAGCTTCGTAGCTAAATGGTTTTATAAGTCTACTATGAAACCAGAGGTATCGATTTTGAATCCCGGTCTGGACAAATTATAATTTAATTTAAATTTAAATTTTTTACCATATCTAATATCTGTATATTAGGTGCCTTTTAATATATTTATAAATATTATA